>JANPWX010000136.1:238272-328307 GCA_024734555.1 Trochalopteron elliotii
CTCGGAGTCTCGAGTAGCTGCGGGTCCCCACGGCTCGCTGCAGCACCCTCGGCGGGCTGCGAGCGGCGGGGGACCGGGGGCGTGGGGCAGCGCCCGCCGCCCTCGGAGCCCGAGTTGTCTGTCAGTCAGCGCGTTACCCACGGAGCGCTGCTCAGTCAGGTTGCCTTAAGCCGCCGGTTGCTGCGATACCCCAGCCTCCTTTACGAAAGAATTGCAGCGTTTGACACCCCCTGCCTTGGTACTTCTCGCCTGCTGAACTCCCACTCTTTACCTAAAATGCAACCCGTGCTGGGCTGCGGCATGTGTTGTAATTGTAGCTATTAAGACCTTTGGAACAGGAAAGGCGTTCTACCGTAGGGTTACATCAGCTGAAATGATTACTAAAATTAATAATTTTGGAACCAAATGCTAAAGTCTTCAGCTGAGTTTTTGCTCATTTATCTCATTGTTTCCTTGTACTCTCCCATCTGTCTCACCATCTGCTCTCTCTTGCCTGGTGCTTGGGCTGGGAGCTCCACACCCAATGCTCCACTCCAGCTCGGGCCACGGCTGGAACTCCTCCCTCCAGTGGGGCTATAAATTTTTTGTTAACCTGTCTTGTGATTCGATCAGATTATTTGGCTGCAGTTGATTATTTTACAGCCTGGTCTTGCAGGTTACCTTTGAAAAAGCCCGTTCCAAAAGGCACCACACAGCATGCATTCTCCGGAGGTGGCTGCTGTGCTTCTCACAGGGCCCACAGCTTGTGAATGCTCAGGGGAAGACAAAAAGGCAGCTGGGAAACTTCATAAGTAATCAGTCATCTTTGGACACTTTTCTGGAACTAGGTGGTGCCTAGACAGGAATTTGGGCAGTCTGGATTTTTAACTTAAATGGCCAAGTCTTGTGGTGAACTTAGTTTTGTGCAGAAGCCGTGGGAATTCTCCCAAGGTGTATGTGATGAGGGAGGCAGGGCTGACAGCTGCCACCAAATTGTGTGAAAACATAACCAGTAAAGTGCACAGTAAAATGCTTGGCAGTGCAACTTTTCTCCAACAGGCAGTGAGAACACCAAAGCACCTGTAGGAGGGTATTCCTTCATGGTAGACTGAATTGGATTTACTTTCTTTCAGAAAGAAGATAGTCGCTGCTTTTATTATTAATTTTGCAATTAGTTTCAAATTTCATGTAGCAGAAAGGCAGTCTCAAAACATGAATATTGATTATACCTAATATATACCTAATGTCGTAGGAATTTAATCAAAAGCATGATTTTATAATTGATGGTTTTGTGAGAATACTCACAGTAATAAATTTATAGACAGAGCAGAAAATGCAGAGGGCAGTTTTAAATGGGTATTCAAGATTGTACACACACACAGGTTGGACCCATGTAACTCTTTTATGTCACTGTGCAAGTTCTGTCTGTAGATAAGCAAGATGGAAAAATATATTTATTCACAGGAGAGGGGTTACGTGTGAGCTTTCACAGGGCAAACAGGAACCCTTCAGGAGAGTCCTGCTGCATGTGGAAGGACATTGCAGTTTCCAGTCTCTTTTAGCCGTTGCTCTCTGCTGATATTGCAATTACAAGATTATGTGTGGTCTATGATTAGGAAACTTTATTTAGGAAACCTTAACCTTGGCAACGGTTCTGGGACTACAAACTCAGTTCAGTTATAAAATATCATTTAAAGATTTTACTTTCAGCTAACGAAGATGGAAACAAAAACATGCAATACATTATCATTTTAATAAATACATGTATAAAAACTGTGCTTTTATAATATTGATTAGTGATGATTGCTTGGATAAGGTTAATTTCATTACTTCATTTATAGCATATCTGCTTTAGAGAGCTTCTGGTCTCTGAAGTTTGCATAAGATTTAATTCAAAATCTTTCAAAGCTACCTGGACAATAAAGAGATTTTTCAGTCAGTGTCATCATATTTCCTTGTAATTGTACAGCTGTTCTAACAAATGGGATGGTACTCTGTGTCCTGACAAAGTGCTAGTGGCTTGTACTCTTGTGAAATCCTGCATTCCTGACAGGACAGGGCTGCCCGCGTCCACTGGTGATGCTCGCCAAGAGTTGGCTCTGATAAGATACAGATGAATATGTCCCTGTTGTACAGATGGGTGAACTGATAGACAGTACATGAGTTGACTACATACAGTTAGGAACTTCAGATTTGCTCTGTGCTGCTGTAACCACCAGATCACGTTCCCACCTCCAGGGGTGAAGTGTTTTGCTTATCGCAGTCATTCTGGCTCCTATCGGTACTGCTGCACACTGCCAGGGTTTCACATTTCACACACGCCTGCTACAAAAACAGCTTTCTGCCTTTATTTATATTGGCAAAAATAAGAGTCTGTTTCATTCCAATGAAATCCCTTTCTAAACATTGTTATCATTAACATATTGCTTATTTCTACTTCCTTTCAGTTTGCGTTCCCATAGCGCGTCTAAGCCTTGACGAGACAGAGGCAAAGATGGGATGGACATTTCTAAATATATTAGGAAGATTTCATGAGGACAACAGTTTAAATATGATCTAGAGGGGAGCCTTGGGTTTAACTTGGCCTGTGTAGCACATGCATAATTGGTCACTGCCCACATGAGATTTCTCAGAGACCTTAGAGCATGACAGCTGAGAAACACCATCTTCTTCAATTCCATGCTGAACGTGACCTCAGAATGTTTGAGAGCTGTGATTTGCAAGCCTCTCTTGGATGCAACAAACACAAGCAGTTATTAGTAGTTATCATATCTCCTTCAGGATGTAGCTGGGGAGAAAGGGAGTTGGGTGTGTTTTTATGCAGAAAGTCCCTTTTTCCAGAACTGGAAGAAAGGCACGTGGCCAAGCTGGCTGTGCTTAAGGGAAGATCCCAACTTGCCCACAGCCATTCATGCCTGAGGCAGAGTTTCCCCTCTGTGACTGGCGGAGGAGCAGCAGCAGGGACAGCAGGCAGCCTCAGTGGCTCATCACCAGCTCCAAAGGGGCTGGGGACCCTGGCTGCATGTTTTAGTTGCTCTGTCTTTGCTGCCTATTAGACAAAGTGAGCAAGTTAGTGCATGTTACAGTCACATCCTCTTTTGGTCATACAAGCACAACCAGATCAAATTATGCAAGTACACAGCTGCTGCATGCAATAGGAGAATCAGACTCCAAACACGGGTCATATGACGTGAAAAGAATTGCTGCAATAAGTTGGGAGCTCTTTATTTTTGGGATTAATTTTTGTAGGCTATTTGCCAAAATTCTCTGTGCAAGACATTTATGTATTTTTAATATAAACTCTGGACACCTAATAAATGAAAGCCATATTAAAAAGAAAAAAAGAGGGAATGTCTTTTTACCCAGAAGAAGCAAAACTGTAACGGATCTAAGTGTATGGATCAGACGAACCTACAGGAAAGAGGCAATAAACTATGAAGGTCCCCTCGTGGCTAGAATTAAAATTACATTTCCAAGTCGCGCCTGCACAAAGTACTTCCGACTATTCAGCTACCTCACATACTTAAACTGGAGAGAAGGAGACAGCACATCTCAGGCACACACAGATGCCACTGCCCCCTTGGAAAAACGGGTGCAAGTGTTTGAGATCATGAGGTGATAGCTATGGCAGAGAGAAAGAACACAAAGGATAAGGCCAGAGAGGAGGAAGGAGTGTGCGCAGCATCCCTGCTGACAAAATGTCTGCTGGTGTATAGAGCATAGGGTTACTCTATGAGAAAGGGTAGGGAAGTACTCTGGAAAGAAAGAGCTACGCAGAAGGTGAAGATCACCACAGAAAGGGAAAAACCTGGAAGAAAAAATGTTTTTCTCCTACATCTGCACCGTCTCATGCTGCAGCCAGTTGCTGTTCTTCATCGTGAAACAGGAAAAGAAATGCCTTTTCTTCTCACTTCCCTCTCAATACTTTTATCCCTGACATTCTTCCTGCTGGCCTGGGGGCCAAAATATCCAGGGAATAAAATGGGGGAGAAGAAAGGGGCCCAGGTATAGTATTCCATGACAGTAAGCGTGTGCTGAAAGGAGCAACCAGGTAGCAGCATCACTGGCTTCAGGCTGTTGGTTTGGCATGTGAATTGTGCACTCCCTCCTCAAAGTTCCCGTAGCTCCATAGAAGAGCACCTGAGATACTCTCATGGTTTCTGCTTATGTTTTCCCTGTTTTTGCCTTAAATAAAGGATTTATCTTGCGCAGCTGGCATTTCAGCAGAAAATCTACAAAAAATGTCATTTGTTTGAACTGATTACAGGTAACGTTTCCTAACAAACATGTTCCTCTTAGTTCCCTGTGAGATTGTGAGAACTTGAAAATGAAGGTTTGATTTAAACATAATTACTCCAGTGAAGCCACTTCTTAGCTTTATACTTCAAGTAGGCTTTTTTTTTTTGTTATTTTTAACTAGCCATTTGTAACCCCCCAGAACACTGGGACAGATTTCCCTGTATTTATGGTGACAAATCAAATTTTGTGGACTTACTCCTGGTTTATAATACTGTAAAGAAGAGGCGGATATGTCTCATTGTGAACATAGATAGACAGTTTCACCTATTTAATTTCACCTGTTCATCCTGCAATCTGTGGGTGTGCTTAAAGAACAAATCATGATTCTTCCCTATCATTAAAAGACCTCTTCAGCAAAAGTCTATTCCATTTCTGAGATATTTAAAGGAATAAACTATTGTGGCGGTTTGGCCCTGACTGGATACCAAGTGCCCACCAAAGCCACTCTATCACTCCCCTCCTCAACTATACAGGGAAGAGAAAATATAATGAAAAGTGATGGGCTGAAATAAGGCCAGGGAGAAATCACTCACTGATTACCATCATCAGCAAAACAGACTCAACTTGGATAAATTAATTCAATTTATTATTAATCAATATTGGATTAAGACAATGAGAAGTAAAACAAAACTTACCCCATGTTTCCCCACCCCTTCCTTCTTCCTGAGCTTTATTTTATCCTCAGTTCTCTACCTTCTCCCCACCAGAGACACAGGGAGACGGGAATGGAGGTTATGGTCAGTTCATCAAGTGGTTTCTGCCAATGTTTCCTCCTCAGGGGAAAGACTCCTTCCCCTGCTCCAGTGTGAGGTCTCACCTGCAGGAGACAGTCCTCCTCAAACTTCTTCAGCATGAATCCTTCCTACAGACCACAGTTCTTCACAAACTGCTCCAGTGTGGGTCCCTTTCCATGAGTTGCAGTCCTTCAAGAGCAGTGCCCAACCTGGATCTGCCACAGGGTCACAGGTTCAACCAGCAAACCTGCTCCAGCATGGGCTCCACAAGTTCTGCCAGGAGCCTGCTTCATCCTGGGCTTCCAGCAGGTCACAGCCTCCTGTGGGCATCCACCTGCTCCATCTTGGGGTTCTCCAGGGCTGCAGGAGATCTCTGCAGCCCCATTGACCTCCATGGGCTGCAGGGACACGGCTGCCCCACCATGGTCTGCACCATGGGCTGCAGGGGAGTCTCAGCTTCAGTTCCTGGAGGACTTCCTGCCCCTCCTTCTGCACTGACCTTGGTGTCTGTGCAGTTGTTTCTCTCACATATTCTCACTTCTCTCTTCTGTGCCTGCCAAGTACTTCTGCATAATAACATTTTTTCCCTTCTCAAATGTGTTATTCCAGAAGCACTTCTATCATCACTGCCTGGCCCAGCCTCAGCCAACAGTAGATCTGTGTTGGAGCTGGGTGGCATTGGCTCTGTCAGACACAGGGAAGGCTTCTCACAGCTTCTCAAAGAAGCCACTCCTGCAGCCTCCATATATGCAAACCCAATACAATTATAAAAACCTCAGTAGATTATGGAGGAAAAAAACCCCCAACAAACCCACAAAAAACCCAACAAAACATGAAAGTCTGAAATAACTAGATTTTAATGAAGATTAAAGCTAAATATAATATTTTCCACAGAAACCACTACTATTACTTATTACAACATTCTGGCATGGTAAATAGCCTTTTATATCGTGTTCCTACACAAATGTGGCCAAAAATTTGTATCTCAACAGTCACAAGCTTTTATTTCCCTTTGCAAGAGAGAAATCGCTGGAAAACTCTTAAAACTTCTTACTGAACAATTGACTATCTGGATGCCAGAGGTGGGGGAACTTAGTACACTAATATTTCTTTGTCCACACAGTTTGCTTTGAAGGTTCATTTGACAGTGCTGCATTGAGAATCAAGCACATCCTGAAAAATCACAGACACACCCCAGTGAGAATAATGATGCCACATGAGTTCATATTTAAGAAAAAAGCTAAGCAGGAGTAACTACTAAGCAACAAGCAAGCTGCTTTGTTTTAATGTGAGAGTCTGGTTTGTACTTGTGCAAAATGACTCCAAATGATTTGTCGAGGGTTAGTTTAATGATATAAAGGTGCTCTTTGGCATGACCTAACCCCAAATTAGTGCCAATGTGTCTCTTACAAAGATCAGTTTTTCCTCTGTATTCCCAGCATCTGTTGGCACACACATTTGCCCAGCTTTGTGGACTAGACCACAGTATGACACAGAACCTGGCAGAGGTTTTTATTCACAAGACTTTACTGGTTATCTCTGGAATCAACTCAGATATAGAATAAAAATAGTAATGCAAGAGAGAATAAAAAGTAAAATATTTTGAAAAAATACACAGGGAACTCTCTCTCTGTTTTTTTTAACATTTCTGTTTCATAAAATCAAATATTGCATGCTTTATGTTTATTTGCCTGTGAGGGATACCTTCTTCACTTGAAGTCATAGGAACCGATTTTGCACTAATGTATGTCCATGTTGTTACTGTCTTCAAGGAGCTTTTCACTACAGGTATAGAAAAATTTTCAGGCAGAGAGTGTTGCAATGGAGTGCATTCCATAATGACTTCCTCCAGTCGATCATAAACGTGTCAGGGAAAAGAGTGGCCTATGAAATTCACCAAAAGCAGAAGAAATAAAGTGCAGGCTGAGAGGCAGCTCCCCAGCAGAGGCAGCTCCCCAGCCTGGCCGTTCAGCACCGCGGACAGCTCAGGGCCCGGGGACACCGCCTCCGCCGAGCCTGAGCCCCGGCCCTCCGAGCGGGCTGCCGAGAGCTCGCTCCGGTAGCGCCAGGCACTGTAGGGCCACTGGTACCACAGCAGAGTTTAAAACCCACCCAAAACCTAATGTCTGTACTCAGTTGCGTTTGTAGTTCTGTCTTCAAAGCAGGGAACTCATATTTTGTCATAATTTTGAAATCTGCAACACTACTGCCACTAACACTGCCTTTACAAAATGTCTGATAAGGTTCCTAAACAGTGTCCTGGTTTGGGCTGGGATAAAGTTAGTTTTTTTCCTGGTAACTGGTACAGTGTTGAGTTTTGGATTTAGTAAGAGAATAATGTTGACAACACACTGCTGTTTTGGCTGTTGCTGAGCAGTGCTAACCCTAAGCCAAGGATTTCTCAGTTTCCCAGGCTGTCCCAGTGAGGAGGTGCACAAACAGCCGGGCAGAGGGGAAACACAGCCAGGACAGCTGACCTGAACTGGCCAAAGGGATGTTCCACACCACAGAACATCATACCCAGTGTATAAACTGGGGGGAGTTGGCCAGGAGGTGTCTTTGTATCTGCTGCTTCCACCATTACTAGGAGCACACAGAGTTCTCTTCAGTAACTAAACTGGGATTGTAGATCATTAGACTGGGTTTCCATCTGTTTCACTTTCCAAGAGAGCAGATTGCTAGAAAAAAAACACTGAAAACAAGACAGATAAACCAATCACTCTTCCTTGTAAGGAACTACATTACTATGAGTCAGGGGTAGCCAATCTTTCAGCAAATTCTTCTAATTCCTCTGACCAAGAATTCCTCCAACCTCCTGAATTCTAGGTGTTTTCCACTGTTTTGTCTTTTCCATGGGACTAGTAGCACAATTCGTCAACAGTGATAAACAAAGCACCCCTGTAAAAGTACCAGGGAAAAAATATTCCATGCTTTTACTGGCATACAAAGATATTAACATAGCATTTAATATCAAGGAAAAATACAGCAATATGAAAAAAATGTCAGAGGCATTTTATTCATGCATCCAATGCATCTTTACCTCAGGTAAGTACAATTTTGCAAGGCTGCCTGATGACTAGACAGGATGCAAAGAAAAACATACATCCTCTTTGAAAAGCAAGGAGAAGACCTCTGCTTCTCTAATGGGGTTGTTATCAACCCCAATAAATTTTTTTGGATTTTGCTTTACAAAGCTGAAAAGTGTGGCTATTATTTAGTTATGATATTTACTAACTGGAAGCTAATATTTTTGTAGGGTTTTTTTTTTTCTGTATATCAGTTGGAGTAATAATGAATCCTGTTTTCCTTATAATGTTATTAAAGTTCTTGCCAAAGAGCTTGAGAAATTGCCTCTGAGAGCATAAGCACCCTCAGAAATGGAAAGACTGGACTGAGATGATACAGGAACACTGCAGTTTGTTTGCTGGATTTAATTTTCATTCTAGGAATTGCATTTCTCTCATAGGCAGTTTTCTGTATCTGTCATGAAAATGTTTTCACTTTCATACACATGCATATGGATTCCTGGAAAACGTTATTTCAGCTTTGATCATGTTCAGCGGAACTTTGGCTGAAATTAAAAATGGAGGTGTTGAGTTGCACTTTACACAGAAAATGCCTAATGACAGGTAAATATTCATATGTAACCATATACCATACCTGGTTTTCAGGTTGTCAAATGAAGATAAAACTCATAAAGAGATATTCAGAGAGACTGAATGGATGAACAACTTCCTGAAACAATGACAGAGGTGAATCACAGCACACAAAAGAAAATGCCTTTCAAAATATAAATAAGTGAATACTAGCTGTCTTAATAAATAATTTTGTATAAAATTGAACCATAAAGTTCGGTTTAATTATAAATCAAATCCATAATGTCATATTGTCCTGCCCAGTTGCAGGCCAGAAAATATCTTTACAAAGATAGACTTTCACCATGGAAGAAGCTAAGTGCAGTACAGAAACAAGAAGTTCTTGCTAGAACAGCACAGTGTAATTTCCAGTGTCAGCAGCTGGTCAGTCCTCACCACTGAGCAAGTTAGATAGGATGGCTTGTGCTGAACCCGTAGAAATACTGGGACAAGAAAGCCACTAGTGGCTAAGTTGAAACCGAATTCTTCTTCCAGGGAAAGAGGAAGATAAGCAGAGGGAGAAGAGGAGAGAAGAAGAGGGAGAGAAAGAATAGGCATGGGAGTCTTGAGATACAAGACTTCAGGGGAAAAAAAAAAAATAGAATTGAAACATAGAACCCATCACGGACCTCTCCCGGGCCAGCCTCCCTTGCCGAGCCCCTTCCGCCACCAGATGGCCCCATATGGACGCGGATGATTATTGGTTAGTTGCTCCAAA
This sequence comes from Trochalopteron elliotii, assembly GCA_024734555.1. Classification (NCBI taxonomy): domain Eukaryota; kingdom Metazoa; phylum Chordata; class Aves; order Passeriformes; family Leiothrichidae; genus Trochalopteron; species Trochalopteron elliotii. The sequence goes on from JANPWX010000136.1 coordinate 247,638, forward strand.
GACTTCGGGCGTTTCAATGTCTAATTTCCGAGGATCCTAGCTGCCAACAGGGAAACAAAATGAAACAGAAAAATTCAGACGTCCAAAAGTCTGGCCTCATGAGGCTAGAGAGTTTGAATAGTCCGGGTTCAAGAGCTTGGATTAGAATACATGTCTCAAATCCTGGAATGCTTTTCATGGAGTCTCATGGTTCAGTTTTTCAATCACGAGTGACTTGTTCCTACAGGGTTGGCATTGAATTAACACTGAACTGACAGCGCAAATGGGAACTGACTAATATGTGACATACCCGGGTTCATACTTTCAATTTATGTGGCATTTGTAAAGTCACAGGTTTGCATCCGGCTTTGGGTGCTCCAGGAGAGCTGGAAACCACCTGGAACTGTAGAGAATTCAAAGGACAGCAGAACAGATGAATAGAAATTAAACATTACCAGCTGTGCAAAGCCTGAAAAATTGGCTTCCTAAACTGTTTGACAAAGAGCTTTGTTGTTCAGTTGTAGGGAGCAGCTGGCATTGTGGTCAGGGTACAGAGTTAAAAGTTCCTAGCCAGAAGCTATCTTCAGGATAATAATCTGTTTATATTAATTTGATTGCTTTCCCCCTGTGTTTGTTTCTTACCTGTGCTGTCTTTCTGAGATAGGATGGACCTAAAATCAATTTTAGGTTGTTTAGGTGTCAGGTGGATTCTCTTTTAAGTTTGTCACTTTACTTTTCCATGCTTATTACAAGCTAAAAATCTTGTGAGGCTCTTTTATCATGCAGGCATCCCTGAGGATCAATCTTAACAGATCTCTGAGGGTAAACAAAACTTAATCCTGCAGAGACTGATGGCCCCTCACAAGAGAGGGTTTCCTGGGTTTTTTTGGTGTATGATTAACAGAGGCCTCTGAGACCTGATGTAAATGCCAAAAAGAGCTTTCTTCCTTAACCACTACACCTATCTAAATAGAAGATGAGTTTATTTTTAAGCAGGGGGGATGCCTTCAAAACATCCTTTACTTTATATTTACATCTCAGCTTGTAGTAGGTAATATCTCACTGGTGGAGCAGGTGCTTGAAGAACTTTTTCACTCAAAAAACCTTCTGAAAATAGTTGCAATACATCCAGCAACATTCACCTGGCAACAACCTGTGCCTGAGTAAGTCAGCATCTGCAGCACTTATTTGGAGGCCCCAACTGTGGGAACTCAGCAGGAATCCATACATGCAATTCAGGTGAATACTGAAGAAGGCATCTGGGAAAAAATGGAGGACAATGCAATCAGGTAAGGTAAGAGCTGGGATATTGGTCATAGATTTGTTCATAAAAAGCTAGTTCTGTTACGTAATAGAAATATATACTGGAGTATGCCTACTTGGATTTGGATATTCATGCTAAGTTGTACTCTGATCCCCACCTGTGGCTGCATTGTTGCACCTTTGGTGGGACTCCACAAATGCTGCATAATCTTTTTAATGATGGTTTTACAGGGTGGAATGGGACTTTTCGAGAAAACCCTTTCATCTTGCTAAGCTTTGGTACATCTCTAAAAGAAGCCATAATCAGGGTCCTGAAGATGTGAAGGACGTGTTCATAATAGTGGTGAGCAAAGGTGGGGTGTACATGGGTAGTGCTGAAACAGTGTGGAGCCATTTCCTTTTCACAGACCTGATCCTGTTATGCATCACTCATTTTTGCTCTGCTGATTCATTTGGAATTTCAGTCTCAGTATACTGACTGAGATTCATGATCACTTGAGCTTTTTCTATTAAAATAGTTCTTACTAGAAGCAGCATTGTAACTTCCCCCCTGTGTACGTTTGATACCTGTTCAGAATTTGCAAGAGGATGTTTGTGAAATTTCAGACATTTCTATCAGGTAAATTTTCTGCCTGTTTTGATTTTATTTGGTCTATATTGATTTATGTATGTCACCCAATTCATTAACATTTTTTTAATACTAAAGCATGTCCTAAATTATAATTCTGGAAGGAAGGGAGGTAAGAGCTGCTGTGACAGAGAGAAATCATGTCAGGCCAAAGGCAGGATCATGGAGTGGTGGTGCCTTTTTCTTTTTCTGTTTCCTTTTCTTTTTCTACTTCTATGACAGACAGGCTAAAAAAAAATGGTTATCGTCAAGCTAAAAGCTTTTGACTTATTAACACTAAGCACAGAAATGGAATCACCTTGTGGCTGTAAGCAGCAAGCACTGCAGTTTGTCTGATGTATGACTTGCATGGGTGGTGTTTCTTCTTCTTCCCGCTAGAGACACTTCTGTGGAACAGCAAACACTTCAAGTTTCATTGCTCACACCCTTTATTCTGTTCACAGCTGTCCTGCCTTTTGAAGTTCCCTGAGCAAGAAACCACTAATCACAGTTTACCTGTTAAGACTCACATTCAAAACTGTATGAAAAATTAGGACTGCTTGCAGGCAGAATAATTTTTTTTAAAGTGGAGGAAACATCTTCTTCAAGGAGCAGCTGGTGACATGGTCTCCATTGCTGACATACACTGATCATCTGTTAGATCTGTTATAATTCCATGAAGAAAGCATGATGTCAGGTTTGTGGATACCTATCCTGAAAGTGTGTGTGAGGATTTCCATGAGAGTGGGAAAAGTCTCTTATTTTCTCACTGCTGATAGATGGATTTGTGGGAAAGATGCAAGCTTGACTTTGCAAGATTTATTTTTTCTCTTCCATTTTTTCCACTTATTTGCATTTTTTCCCCAAACTGGAACACACATTAGTATTTGCTAATTCTTCCAATTCTTTAAAATTTCTGTGAGGCAGGTTTATATTAATGCAGCAAAGCAGAGGCAAGCAGCTTTATATTGATTGTTTAATAGTGTGTGGACTTTTTTGATTTGATAGAACAACTTTGAGGTGGGTTTGACTTTTAAACAGATGTTATTGAGAAAGATGAACAAGTAGATTAATGTGTTAACCCACTACAGTTTATTACGGTAATCACAAATGAACATTTCAATGATCATATCACAGGCATATAACAAAAAATCAGAAGATGAATTATGGCACTCCCTCCCCATTCAAATCCTCCCTGGGGCCTGAGCTTCACCACACCGCCTCCACCCTTGCTCCCAACCACAAGAATCCATTTTCCTCCCAGGAGCACATCACTAAAGGTTGGCATTCAAAGGAAAGAAGCTCCTCTGAGGGTTATTCTCTGGGCAAAAGTCAGGAGGGAGTGCGGCTCAGCTTAGAGCTTTGTTCTGGACATTGCACTTCTAGGGAAGACAGTGCAGGAAACCTCTCTTCCAGGCCATAAAGAGACAGTTGTGTTTTAATTTTCATCGTAAAGTTTAGAGGTGTCTTGCAGTTCCTGTGGGCTGTTCAAGACAATGTCCAGAGCCTTCATTATATTACAATACTTCATTATATTACAATATTAAGAATGATTTTTTTTTCTGTTTTCCAACAGGTTATTCTCTTTTCCAATCCATTATTCTCATTTTATTACTGTTGATAATCCACAATTTATGCCATTCTTGTATGATGCTGTGTCCAAACCTGGTGTTATATGGGTACACATGCCCACACATGTCGTCTGCAGCTTTTTTTTTTGCTCAGACCCACACCAGCTAAACAGCATTACAGTAGCCAGTGATCTGAGGTGACATGCTACTTACAGTTCCCTGTAAATAGGGACATCGGCAAATGGCAAAACTCGAGGTCTGCTGTGAATATTTACAGAGATTTTTCTGCTTTAATAGATATCCTTCTGCTACTGACTAGTGCTTGTGATGAATGAATTAGCCATCAGTTTTCTGCCACTACTGTGGGAACAGTATGTGTACCTCTGTGAAAGAAGAAATAAGAATAGAAAGCCACTCACATCTAACAGCAAGAAACTGGAGAGAGGCGTTAACACTGCATGCTGATAGCAAAGACAGTTATCAAACTCTGTCAGTATAATTTCTTCAGAGTTGTCCTAGGCTGGATGAGGGTGCCAGAGTACTCATGTATTTTTAGATATACTTACAGCTTCAGACATAGCTCTGGAGGGATCTGCTCATGTAGAAGTGAGTTATTAAGCAAATCTTATTCCCCTCTACCTCTGCATGATCTGTCAAAGAATGTAAGAGAAGCATGTAGCACTTATTCAGGAAAAAGAGAGAGACTGCATCCTTCTGCATAGCCTTAACACTGATGGGAGTAATTTCCAGCTTCCTCTGACTAAAGAAAACTAACAAGTAGAGAAAAGGAAAAACCTACATGAACTACAGGGTTGCCAGGGCAGCCGGAACAATCCACTGTCGGGGGCTAGTAGGGTTATGGGGACACCAAATATGGTGGTGGAAAGGGTAAGATCCAGTATATGAATCATTCTGCATAAAATCATAACCTTTTCTTTTTTCAAAATTATTTTGATTGATCTTCTCACTTTGTATCTCTCCTTGTGCCAAAGCTGCCCCATTTATGAAATAGTCAGCCAGGCAAGACCTGCCAGATGTATGGAATGCTAGTCCTGGCTTGTGTACATTCTGCTGTCAAGGGGGATAGAGAGCACTTCTTTCTGGGCCTTCTCCTGTCACTGTGGCCTGATCACTCTCTCCAACTGATGTTGTATATCACTGCACCTTCCCACTGGAGCAGATAATTCCTGCAACCCACTTCCTGCACTGGGAGGGCTCCTTCAAATCCTCATAACTTAAACCGCACTGTGTCAATTTTTCACACTCTCCTTTTCCCTCTCCCTTGGCCATGCTGCTGGCAGAAAAGGCTGCATAAATTGGTGGCTACCCTGTGATTAACTTATTTTGTATCTATCCTTTTCGGTGTGATGATAAGCTCAGAACCAACTTTGGGTCTAAGACTAGCCTGCCAGCCTTTATACATTTGCAGATTTAGTTGAGAGGAACTAAGTGCATTTGAGAGATTTTCAAGTTAGCTGCTGAGAGACTGAATCCCCTAGAGGTGGTGCCAATAGTCACAATTGCTAAAACTTTTTACAATTAATATGATCACAAATTAATATTCGAACGTGACTAGACAATAGATTTTTTTTAAAGGGGACAAATCTCATGTTTAATATAATAGCAGTTATAGACCCCCTCAGTGATCTAAAACCAAGGTCACCTAGGAATATAAACAGGGGATAATGATTTGAGTTGCTTCTCCTACATGTTTCATTGTTTCCCTCACCATAAATCCACAATTCGTTTGCACTCATTCTCCTGTAAGGTGAGAAAACAACAGGTAGAACAAATGTATCATCTAAGGTTACCCAGCTCCTGCCAAGTGCCTTACTCTGGTAAGTCCAGGGGATTGTGGATTTCAACAGAACAAATGGGAAAGCCCAAATATTGTCCCCACTGTGTTGACTGGCCTGTCCACTGACTGTGTGTTAAGGGCTTTTGGAGAATAAATAAAGAGTTACTTTTCCACAGAGATTTCAGATCATGCACCACCCCAGTTGTACAGTTTAGAAGGTACCTCTAACTACTTCTCTTAAAAAGAACCAACACATTTTTCAGACCTTCTGCTAAAATCAGACCCCAATGCTTACAAAAGTGGTGAAAAGAGTGTGTAAAGTCACCATGAACACCAGATGTGCTCATCAGAAGAATTTTAAGAGCTGTAATGGAAACTTTGAATTGCTGACAGCTATGCTGCTTGAGGGATGAGGGTGATGGGCTGTGATGAGGAAGATATTCTGGCATTAGGTTCTATGTAATGCAGTTTTCAAGCATCTGAAGTTATTTGTTCCTTTCCTACAGTATTTATGATCAAGGCTCTTGCAGACAGAGTGGTTTAACTCTCAAGCAGATTATTTATTGCTCCTTATCTCTTTTTCTGATTAAAAAAATGACATAAAAAGAGTGTTCTAAAATATTAATTGTGACAAACAACATTCTTCATCCTTCCCATGTCTCCTAACAATGGACCAAAATCTATCGTTTATGAACAGTTTTCATGAAACAAATGTAAGCTGTTAAAGATCAACAGGAAGAAAATAATTTTAATAGGTAATGGTCTGCATGGTACAGGAAGTCATGGCAAGGATTTTTTGTAAGAGTGTTTAGGATGTTTAACCATATCTACAAACTCCAGGATGATCTCAGCAGCAGTCACCAGCCCACCTATCAAGGACCTGTGAGGACAAGTTCTACCCGTTTTGTACAAAGAAAACTGTTCTTTGTTTAACCTACATTAGTCATTCAGGGAAAAAAAATCCTCATATTTCATAGTATAGTTGAACAAAAAAAAATCCATTTCATACAATTTTTTTATCTTCTCAATTTGCTGTGAGGTCAGTTGTCTGAGGTACTCCAAGGTGGTATCACTGTCAGTTCGTTTCTCTGAGCTATATGTCTTCAAGCTGGGATAGTGCAGGTTCTCTGGTGCACCAATGGTCTTCAGAACATGCTCAGAGTCCAACCCAAGAGTTTCATACTTACCCAAAATATCATAGTGAATGTTGCAAGGATCACAGAGCAGAAACATTGGTTTCCAGTGAATGTCAAGATTTTGTGGTGGTTTTGCCATAATGAAGTTGACAAACTCCTGGAAACTCACTTTATCAGAAGAATTTTTATTTTTCCTGAACATTGCCTTAATCTCATTAGCAACTGTGATACTGTAGTATGGTTCAGAGTGCAGGAGTTTGTCTCTGTAAGCTGAAACCAGCCGTTCCAAGGGATGTCTGGTGAACATCACTTTGGTGTAATCACTTAGAAAATCCTTTTGTAAGGCAGGAGGGTAAGACACCAGCCTTTTGATCAGTGGGGTGCGGTGGATGTCGACATGCTTAATTTCATCAGCCGTTGTATTCGAGTCTGATTGAAGAACAAAAATAGTTCTCTTCCAGTTGGAACAGCCTACCTTGGGCACCTCACAGTAGATAAATTTGTGCTTGTGCTCCACAAAGAGCTGGTTTGCAACATTAGAATCCAATTTGCTTCTTGGTTTATTAAGGTTATTCTTCAGGCAGAAAAAAGCCAGTGTGTTTTTCCGACCATTTTGAATGGCCAGCCAATTTTTAGGAGGATCCGGAAAAACACCTGTAACCGAGGAAGAAATTGAGACCATGTCAGTGAAATAGGCTTGTATAAATCTATTTATCTGTGACAATCATAGTACTCAATCTATCACCCTGCATACAAAATCTAATGAAGGTGCTAAAATCAATTTTTTTTACTGTAACCAGACTAGACTATGGCAAACATGCAATAAACTACCCTTCCTAGTGAAACATTTATTGAAATAAAACTTTCAATATGTTAGCACCATTAGTCTAAGCAAATTTGACGTTCCAACATTATGTTTTTGTGGTGCTCTCCTCTCATATATTGCTGAGGTATCTACCCCAGTGACAAGGCCTTGGATATTTTCACAGTATTGTTGATATCTTGGGCTCCATAGTTACTTTCTAACACATTTGAAAAAGGTGTCACTCTTTCTCTGAAACATTAAATCTTGTTGGTAATTTCTTTACTCACCTGTTAGGTTTTCTTGTCTCTTACAGAAAAACCCAAAAAGAAATATCCCAAATAAAAAATTTGGTACAAGGAAAGCTAACACTTTCTGGTTCATGTTATTCTCACAGGAAGGAAAATGATGTGGTCTCTACAGTGGAAATCTGTCTTTCTGTCAATAAGGAAAGATAATTCAGGTTAGATTTTGTATGACTGATATAACAAAGATAACATGTAAATCTCCTACAGAATTTAGGACAGCAGAAAGACCTTTCAAGCTCTATTAAAATAGGCTCTGCTAATAAGTAAAAATTCTCTTATGGAAAAGACTCAGCACGATTTTATTGTTAAACCAAACAGATAATTAATATGTCCATTTAAAAGTATTCCAAAAATCCTCCTTTTCTCAGAACAATGAACTGCTTATGAGCAAATACTCCTTCCTTGTCTTTAAAAGCTGCTGGGGAACAATAACTTCATGTAGGATTACAAAGTTGTATTTTTTTATAACCTTTAGAATCTGGCAACAGAAAGATCTCTATAACCTGCAACAGATGTATCCACAAAGACCATGACACACTCAGGATTAATTTCTTTCCATTTATTGCCCTGAAGCTTTCCACTTTGGACAAATAAATCACTGCAGGAGAAACTTCCCTATTCCTGCAGAGAATCCACACCACTAACTTGAATTTTCCCGTTCTCCCTCTCTGAAGAGACTGCATGGTATTTATGTTTGTTGCCATTGCTGCTGCAGCAGAAGAGCCTCAAAACGGTTCAGTAAGACAGGAAATGCATTGAAGTGGTAGAGGAAACAACAGAAAAGTAGTTGTTCCATGTTCCCAGATAAAAGGAAAGAAGGCAGTCCAGCACAACATATTTTCTCTCTTGTGCTCACTCATTGTCTCCTTGCACTTCATGGAGAGACACTTATCTAAATCCTCTGTCCAATCTTACTCTGTTTCCCTCAGTAGAGAGCTCTTCATCAGCATGCTTTTATTGGAAGTTGCAAAATTAAGTACAAAACAATAACTACTGGCAAACATGACATTCTCTTTCTGTTCCATAAACTCTGCACAATCAAAACAGTCAAACAGCACTGTCTTCCCACTTCTCAGGTTTTCACCCTGAACCTGCTGGCAATAAACACATCATTGCCTGGATTCCCTGAGGATGTGAATTCTTTTTTTGTGTTTCAATTTTTAAAAATTATTTTGTTTTGTTTTTATAAGATACAATAGGAATACTCTGGGAGTTGTTTGTGTGCCACCCATTGTGTGGATGTACATAAACCCCAACTGCCATAATAGAAACTGGTTTCTGGTGTGTTCTGAGACAACATTAGAAGCAGCACCAGTTACACTGGTGAAACTGTACTTGAGCACAAGGGTTCCTCCTTTCAGGGCTGATACGTGATTTTGATATCACACACTTTAACCAGAATATCTGCAAACTCATAGAGTTAACAGCATTACTGACAAATCTCTCTTAGCATAAGTATGACCTGTGAAATGAAGAGGGACACTATATCTATATCTGTATTAAAAATTTAGTTGTATTTACAATAAAATGTTACAATACTCATTCAAATTAATGCACTACTTTTAGACACAATAGCATTTAGCCTATACTTTTTCATTTTCTTGGTTGTATGAGATCGTTGTAAAGGCTACAAGAAAGGTTATGGGAAGATCTGCCTTTAATCTTTTCTTCACTGTACATCAATTCTCATTTCATGATGTGATCCTTGAGTCCTAATGCATCAGAAGCTGTTTTCAAGGCCAGCTAAAGTCAGTCAGGTTGTTCATTGATCTCATGAGGGCCAAGATTGAGTGTTCCCTTTTTATTCTTTTTCAGAAGCAGTTTGATGATGCAGCTTCACACTGTGTAGCAATCAAAATCAATATAACTAAATAATTCTGTACAAGGACTCCTTGTTAGAATATGCTTAGGAGAAAAACAATGGGCTTCATTCACTTTAAATGCTGTCACTTCAGAGAAGTAATGCTATCATACCTGTCTCAGGAATCAGAAAATGAACTAGATGAATTTTACCCTATTTAGATACTTGTATCATGCATAGTTACTGATTGCACTACCACTAGAGAATAAAAGGTCTGCTACAAGACATATTTCATGTGTAAACATGTCAATGAGTCACCACAGGGAAATAGAAGGGCTTGCTTCCTTGGGGGAACGAAGATGTTTAGGAGCTAGTTAAACACAGGAGACATTTCCTCTTCTAAAATTTATGCATATTTGTAGAAGCAAAAGATTCTTTAATTAAATTCAGGACAACAATCAGACCATAAGGAGGGATAGAACAAGCTCCAAGATGACAGGTGAAATCTTTCTGGACTCCTTGGAAAACTTCACAGAGCAGACTGGCAGTAAGAGTTAACACTGCCCTCAACAAATGAAGTCAACATGATGTGAAGCTACCTTAAGGTGAAGTCCAAAGTCTTCTTTGGAAGATGTTTTCAGATGTGAGACTCCAGTATGGAATTCTGTGTAATGCAAAGTTTCCAGTGATGAAAATCACTTAAGGGAAACCTGAGGAAGAGGAGGAAAGAAAATTCTGAGAGCCATTTTGTCAAAGAGGGCAAGTCACCTGGAAATTAAAACGGAGAGAAAAAATCCAAAATTAAAACCATCTTTGTCAGTAGGTGTCAGTGTCAGTAAATCAGATGAACTTTTCCTTATATTTATTATGGCTTTTCCAAGTACTAGTAATTGTTTTGCTATTTAAGATGTAATGAGTTAATCTCTTTGCATTTTCCCTTATCTTACCTTGAATTAAGTGTGATTTTAGGTAACTACAAGACATTCCTCAGTAAAGGAATAGTGAATGTATTAACACAACGCGTCCATACTAGACTAATTCTGCTGTAACTAAAGAGTAGCACTATGGGCTTTCCTAGGTGAGAAGGAAAGACAGCAGCATAAGACTCATGAAAAAAAAAGCAAAATCCTCTTCTACTGAAAAGTAACAAAACAGAAAACAGGGAGACAGGGATCTAAATGTTTGCAAAAATTTTTGCAAAAAAAGAAGATCCGAAAAATCAAATATAAGGCATCAATCTGCTTTTTTCTTGTCGTATATGGTGGGGCAGGGGGGGGGAGAAGGAGAGGAGGTGGCTTTTTAAATTTTTTAAAAATTTTTACTGAAGCATAAAATCTTCGAGATAACAGCCTTACACTGCACAGTTGGTTTTTCCTGGTTCTTCAGATCACATCATTATAAATCAACTATGCACAGCTATGTCTTGACATTTGCAATTTCTGCGTGTCTTACTGTATTCTTCAGGTTACATCAGAAATCATTTTTTGTCTCTTTTATGGTCAATACTAAAGAGTAAACCAGGCAGCAAGAATTATCCTCATAGAATCCTTTCTGGCAGGAGTCTTTCAGAAGGATTGCTACCAGGTGATGAGATTTTTTGAGGCCTGTCAGTTAATTAGTGTTTAATATCTTCAGTGTGTGTCCAGCTGATTTGATGTCTTTCTAGCTTCTTAGCCAAAACATGTTGTCATGTCAAGTCAAGTTCTTTATACAGTTCTAAATCCACAATATCAAGGCTATTGCCTTCATCAACCAAAGCTAAGCAAAAATAATTAGTCAATCTGGTGACATCTGTTTTCTATAACATAATCCAAAGTTTCTCTATGAGAACAACCAGAACAATTGTTCAAGCCAAGAGTGGTAGCAAATGGGGAATAGATTACTGGAGAAAGCAATGCAAATCATCTCATGTGCATGCAAAATGACAAAAAGGCCTGAAACCCTCACAAAATTAAAAATATTTACTGAATTCAAGCTTTCTTTGCACTGCTGATAATTCTACCATGGTCCTCTGCAATTCCATTTTAAAGCTTCTTTTCTTCCTGATAAACACACTGAAAGTAACAAAACCAAAAATATTTTATCATGTTGTTAATATCTTTGTTGTCAAGTTTGCTGACCATAAAATGTTCTTCTCATGTTTCTGTTTACTTCAAGAAATTTCTGACATTTGTCTGCTTTTAATTACTTTCAACATCTCCCTTTTCTACATGGTAGGCTGGGTATGGAGGTTGCTGGCAACCTACTTTCACATCCCCTGCATGGCAGGCAGGACACGGCTTGACCCAGAAGAGTTCTGTATCTCTATATTGTACTTTTCCAGGGGTGTCACAAAATTGTCATATGCTGGACTTATTGGAATTTTTTTCTGTTAAATTGCATTTTCTTTGTTCATTTGTCCCATGCTTGCTTTACATTTTGTGATACTAGATCTTCTGCAATCTTCCCCTATGTCTGATAGCCATCTGGACTTTAACTGAGCACATGTAGCTACACCACAACCACTCACACTTATCCAGCCACCAGGTTTGGGTCTATAGTAAGTTCCTTTCCCCTAACCAAAACAAGATCTGATAGAAAATCTTCAGTACTCTTTCAATTAGGAAATACTCAGTCAAAGATGTTTTCATGATAGTCACATGAGTACATGACCTAAAACATCACACCCAGACTGAAGTTCTTCCTCCTGCCATGCAGATTTATTTCTAGAACAGCCACCAAAGGAAGAGGCTGCATTACTTTGCATAGGTATCACTTGTACACTGTTCTGTCCTTGAACTGCTGAAACAATGATTCATAATATAGTATTTCCTAATCCTTCTCCTGGAACTATTGAACCATTGCAATTAAAAAATTTTCAGAACTTAAAGATATAAAACAAACAAACAAAAAAAGACTTTAAAATATTTTTATACTTTCATAAGCAATAAGAAGTACTATAGCTGGAAATATTGAATATTGTTAATTATTCAATGCTAATGTTTTGTGTAGCACCTATTACCCAAGTACAGAAACACATGTACACACACGTGTATACATACATATATATACACATGAATAGTTCCAAAACACATTAATATCAATTACACTGGCATATTATTTGCTCCAAGTAAGCTAACTAAGTAGGCTGATAATGATTTAAAGTCTTCTGATAATAAACTTACAAAGGTGTGTCTCAAGCTAGTTTTTCACAGACAGACCTTGGTCAGAGCTGAGCATGTAGGGTGATCCTCTGCACCCATTTGATAAGTGGAACTTTCCAGACTAAAAGAACGAAATTACAACAATACTTCTTTGTGTTCCTGATACATTTGAAGCCAGAAGTGAAAGAAAGTACTAGTATGGCAGCTCAGTGGAAGGTAGGGAAAAATCTCTGAAAACAGATAACATTCTTAGTTGCTGAACCTCATTCTGTACTTAAGCCCTGTTAATCCCTTCAAAAAGATAACTGCAAATACATACATACTGATATGTGCATGGGTACATAGAAGGTAGGGAGGGAATGATGGATAGAAAGCCCCCAAGAACAGCCTGGACAGGAAAACCAAGCTCTGGATGCAGTTCTGCATGTGCTGTTCTGTCAGAGTGAATTGCAAGAGCAAGACCCTTGTTCGGCCAAATCTGCAGCACCCTTGCTTCTGTACAGTTTGTGGTGGATGGACAGGAGGGAGAAAGACCCCGGAAAGTAAAGCCTTAGCAGCCAGGCTGGCCTGTCCATGATGTGGAAAATCTGTAATGAATTAGGAAACTCACACAAGTTACAGATAGCCAAGGGCTAGAAAAAGTGTCTGATCTGGGTCATTTTGCAGACAAGAGACAGCATTTGACATCATCTCATTTGCAGGAAGGGTTGAATGGTGTTAGGTGGGAATGGGTAAAAGCTCAGTGGGGAGACAACATAGGGGCTAGGCTGGGAGCTACTGAGGAAAAGGCTGACAAGGGTGTCCTACAGAACAACACACTTCACAGTACTGAGGTGGGTGTGAAGCAACAATTTCCATTGCAGGCACAACCTAAAACTCTTGTTCTGTCATCACATCCGCCCTCCATTACTGCATCAGAGTTTTTTCTGGTCTCAGCAACTGTAGTGATACCTTCCTTTCTGCCATCATTAATCTGCTTATTATTCTCACTACACCACTTCTTATGCCTGCCTTTTAGCTTTTTCTTCTCTACTTAATTCCATGTCATCTCCTTGTCTTACCTTCCAAAGTTGTTCATTATCTATCATTTCTCATGCGGTACTAAAATCTCAGCTTTACTTTCTGATCCATTAATCCCTGTTACCATCAGCCCTTGATAAAAAAGAAACAGTTCCTGCTTTCTCCTCTGCTGCCCCTGCTTTTGGATGAAGCTTATGCAGCACCTACAGCACTGTTACATTTTTCACCTAAAATCACTCCTACAAGTCTTCCTTTTCAGGGATGCCAACACCAGTTATGATGCCAGTGTGCTGAAACTGTTACCAACCAGTCCACAAAAGAGCAAGTGAAAGGAAGAGCCAATTTGGGGATGAAAAGGACCCAAAGTGAAAATTAAAAAAAAAAGTACATGGGGAAAGGCAGCAGTGAATCTGACAGAAAAGCTCCCAGAGAGAGGCAGGAAGCAGAATCCCAAGGAAAATGGCAGAGCTAGGGGCCAAGGGAAATAGAAAGGTTCTGTAGCCTGCTCTAAAAATGTTGTGGAAAAGGGAGGTTGAGAACTGGTCTGAAAAAGACACAAAGTACAGTTCAGTGAAGATGAAGAAGAACAATTTCAAAGAAATTATTATAGGAAGCAGAATGCTAATTATCTAATAAACTACCACAGGCATTTAAAAAGGAATGAGACTATATGCACTGCAGTCACTCTTGCACTGGAACCCAACCCTTACTATGTGATCAAACATGTATCTCTTTTCCTTCCTGGAGCTGCAGCCAGAAAGGCCACAGGTTTTTGATTTTCTAAGAAGAGATAGGTTCAGTGAGGAGACCCAGCTCATGGGTGGGCCCAGCTTGGCAGGAACCTGGGAAGCTGCAGAGCAGTTCTGCTGCAGCATCACTGGGGCAGGGACTGGTGGCCTCAGGAGGCTGACATGGGGTCCTGGGCTGTGGGCAGTGGGGGGCAGCCCCAGGGGACTGGGAAGTGCCCTGTTACTGCTTTTGGTGCCTGACATCTGGTAATGGGCTGTGGAGCCTTTTTATCTAAACACTTAATTCAAAATTCCATGTGCTTGTCAACCGCCATTTAAATCACTGTAAAACCAATCACAGGAGACCAAACTTCATGACTTTCCTTTATGGAATCTAAATAAGACTAAAAAGCTTGGAAAGAAGGAAAAAGGAGGAAAAAGGAAGTACGGAAGAAAAGTTTAGAACAATGCACCCTGGCCAGGGTGGCAATGAATGATCTCCTCCCATGCTTGTTTCATAGGAGATGGGCCTCGCAAAATGTATTTACTTTGTCATGTGTGTAACTCTCTGCCTTTGCATATGTCTTACTGTCCCCAGCCATGTTTCCTTTCTCAGTTAATGTTAGTAATAGCAAATGTTTTCCTTATCATTCAGGTCTACCCGCCTTGTCTCAGACCTAGATCCTCTTTGTCCTCTCTTGTTTTTCAGCTCCCTGTGCAAGCTTGATTAATTTATTCCTGCCATAGCACACCAAACAGCACAGTCAAAACTGTTTGTAGAAGTTCTGGTTACTTAGCATACTGCCCCCAGGCAAACTCCTGTTTGCTGTTCACCTTGTTATACCCTTGTGTCCCCACCCCTAGTACCCCTTGACCGCAATTGATGACAGCTATGACCTCTCTTTCCCTCTTTACACTCCAGTGAATACAAAGCATTTATGCTTAAATAGTTTTCCTTTTTGCTTCTATCTCCTCCAACTTCTTCTGTCATTCTAGTTTAGATTTTGAACCTTATTTTCAGGATCCAAAACTAATTTTGTCTGAAATCATGCCTCTACTCTCATCCCCCCCCCCCCCCCCCCCCCTTCTTATACTCCTTCAAAGACTCCTTTACAGGAATCATGTACAAGTCCTAAAACCAGTGATTTGGTGTCTGTCTTTTACAGAAATAACCTCTTCCCCTCAATTATCCTGACAATTATCCATACACACTGACAAACTGTGTGTATACCTTTTTCTTTCTTCCTACATGAATCTAAGCCTATACTTTCTTTCTTTCTTTCTTTCTTTCTTTCTTTCTTTCTTTCTTTCTTTCTTTCTTTCTTTCCCTTCTGCTCTCTCTGTGTTGCAGGGCAAGCTGTTCAGCAGAAATGTTATGTTTAAAGTCTGTTTCTATGAAACATGTTTTTATAGCATACTATGACACATGCAGTATCAAAAATCGAGAAGTTTGAAGACAGTAGGATTAAACTGATAAGTTAAATCATAGAGAGCATAAAATGAAGTATCTGCTGGCTTTTGGCAGAACAGCCTTGAAATGAAAAACTTGACATTTCAGAGCATTTGACATTACAGTACACTCTAAGTTCAAAATAGTGTTGTGGATTCAGTTGCAGATACAAATGCTTGAAAAATCTGCAAATCTGATTTCCAGAGTCTGCTCAAGTATCCAGAAAATGGAGAATGGACAGTCAATGAGTCTCTGAAAAGGTGAGTGGCCCCCACCACATGGGATTATCACAGCAGACAAAGAACACAAACTCTCCTCCTAAAAACTCTTGCCTGGTTCACTGCACACCTTCTTTCATTTGCCACAGATAGTGGGGATCCTACTGGACATCCCTTGAGTGTCTCAAGAATCTATTCATCCTGTGAACCCAACAAAGCTGCGTGGAGTATCCTGTTTTTTAAAAAACCAAGTGTTGAAAAGTGTCCTGGGTTGTAGTATAAGATATGCACAAAGTATTCTATCACCATCTTCATGAACTGTTCAGTGTTCTCCCAGGCCCTCTTCTCTTAACGTGTCTTCTGTTAATGTGTCTTCTGTTAATGGCCCATCAAATGCCTGCTGCATGACTTTAATGTGCCATCAAGGACCCCCTGTATGACTCATCATCCCATTGTGAGATGCTCTGCCCAGAGGGAGGAGCCAAGCATTTTCACCAGAATATAATCAGGGATTTGGGACAGTACAGGCAGCCCTTGCCCACTGGGTTCCCAGAGGACCAGAGCTACCAGACCTTTCTGCGGGATCGCTGCTTCAGGAAGACCCCCTCATCTGGACTGCTTCCATCACCCTGCTCAAGTTGTATTCTGACTCTGTCAGTGGTCTTTTGTATTATTACATTTATTTTATTTTATTTTATTTTACTTTTTTTTCTTATTATTAAATTGTGTTTCTGACTTAGAGCCTCTCACTCGTTTTGCTTTCAAACACCACAAAAAGCTACTGAAAAATGTATTAATGAAGTATCATAACAATATGCATAAAAATCATTGTCAGTGGTGAATCAGCTGCCTTGACCCATCTTATGATACTCACTTTAATGGAACAGTGGCAGCAGATTGCTATCTTCTGAACAAACCCAGCATGAACAGTGACAAGTCCCAAGCTCATTAGTCTTACCTGCTGGCAGCAACAAAACAGTGAGACTTGGCCATGTCAGATGTCATTCCTGGCATTGAAGAAAAATGGTCCATGGTACAGCTTGTCCCTGCTTCCCCTGCTCCCACCATTAGCATGGCCTGCCCCAAGTCTTCCTTCCTCTCCTGGTACCCCCACCTCTTTGCACTCCACTGTCCAGCAGCACTCCAACACTCCTGCTCAACACATATTTGCATGGGCACTAGAGCTTTTCCCTTAGCCCCCATTCCATGTGTGACCCCATCTTTCCCAGTCCCTGCTTCTGCTCCTCAGGCAAAACTTTAACCCAATCTCCAGCAAATTCTCACCTCCAAAAACCTTCCTCATATCGTCTCCAGGCAGCTCACGCAGCAAATCCTGTTTTCCAGCTTCCCAAACACCCATCAGATCTCACCCTGATTCTGCTGTTCAGCCTTCCTCATGCACAAGTCAGGTCTTTACTGGCTCCCTCTGCCAGACTCCTCCCTTTGTCTCCTCAGTCAGCCTCACAGGCCCCCCCTTGAACAACCACACTTCCAAGCTCAACTCATAAGAACTGTCTCTCCTTCTACTTCCAAGATTCCCATGCAGCACCACTGCTTCTCACTCTCTGTTCTGTTCTCAGCTAGTTCCAGGCTCTACACTTCAGCTTCTGTAGTTATTTTAGTTTCTCCCAACCTAAACTGACACATTTTCCTTTTCTTTCCCTCCCACATCAATTTTCACACTAGTCATCAAGGCACATTTTCCTGCTGATTTTGTCCCTTGAATCTGTTTTGCCAGCAGTCCCCAACAATTTCTCCCTAGAAATCTTGCTCATGCTTGCCCTGTTCTTTAAAAAGGATGGTTTACTCTCCTGTGCAGAAGAGGTTCCACTGAGAATGTAAAAGAGGAACCTCCTAACCTCATTTTTCAAATGCTTATTTCAAAATCTGCAATGTACCTGAATTTCTTAGAGGAAAGGTTGCTGGAATCATTTAAGAGAAGGAAAAAGAGCACAGATTCCCTGTATAAAAATCAATAAACTATTTTTGTTTAAAGGGTTTTAAAAAATATCCTGAGGCAGATATCTAGCCTGAGAAACTTCTGCTGAAATGCTTGAAATTTGACAAAATCCTATGTAGATGCAAACATAGGATGTATGCAAACAATAGATGTATTGAAATTAGAAGAGTCAAGATGCATACCACCCTTAATAAAGTCAGAAAGTGAATGAAAGCCATTGACATTTCATTTCAGGCACCAGAATCCCTGTAACATTAACTTCTTAACTGAGGAAAGCCGGAGCAGTGAATAATAGGCTGCCAAAAAATCCTCTGTAGATTCATCACAGTGTGATTTCAAAAGCTAAACAATGTCTCAGTTTATGCCTTAAAATATTTGATGTCAATTTCTAAATATAAAAACAAATAAAACCCCCAACCAACTCTGAAAAAAGAAATATCTCTTTGCAGAAATTTGCCTACACTTACAGAATCATGGTGATATGAAAAGCCACTAACAATCCAATTTTACTCACCAATCAGACAGCCTTAGTGGAGATTTCTCCTGCCACTGTGTGATGTTAAACAAACAGCAAAGATTCAAAGAAAGATCAGTCCAGAAAGACATGTCATTTTAATTTTATGCCTAGGGATGGAAAGGAAATAGGGGAAAGATTTTGTGTTCTCCTTACCTGATCTTTAAGGCAGGACAAAGTGCTTCTGTATCCATACAGATGCTTTCATAGGAGAGCATTTGAAACACTCTGTATACATAGCATTTGTGTCTGTTTTGATTAAATGCCCAGCTAAAAGTTGCCAGTGTTTCCCTGAGAACGTTTAGGTCAGCATCTCCAGTTGCACAATAAAAAGCACTGTGCTGTGCCTGTCTCTAGGTATAAGAAGCAGCATTTAACCACTCCCCACACAGGGTCTACAGCAGCTGTCAGAGCCTGCCAAGTGATTCAGAAGCAGCCTGCCAAGAGGCTGCCTGCTAAGCAACCAAGAAAGGGGGTGGTTGGGAATATGAGGCCAGAGGTAATTTGGTTGAGAGTATTTATGTTGTGATAATATACATTATTTTTAGATGGAGTTCAAGAGGCAAGGTCAATTCAAACCAAAGGAACTCTATACAAGAAGACTCCAATAAACTCTGGGAACTGGAAGGTAAGTTCTCACAGGAAACATAGCTAAAGCAGAAGGAATTCAGAAGAGTTGGCACTTCCTTAAAGAAATTATGTTTAGGGTACAACCACAAACAATCCTACACAGTAGGAGGATAGGAAGTATAGTCAGAGATCAACTTGGCTACTTGGCTAAGCAGCACGGTCCTCAGTGACCTGAAACACAAGAAGGAATAGTACAGAAAGCGGAATCCAGGTCAAACTCCTACGGACAAGTATGAAAAAACAGCACTAGTTGCTGAAACAAATTCATTAGGGATAAAGCACAAATTTAACTGCAAAAAGCAATGGACATTAAGAGATAGCAAGAAAACAAATCTGGAAGGGGAAAAAAAAAACCTGGTGATAGTTCACTTGCGGAAGGCTGATATACATTTTCCATTATTCTTCATAAAAGAGTGAACTGTAATTACATGATTAATCACTAAACTCAGTAAGAAAGAATCTATCTAAAATATGAAAAGAACGGGACCAAAAATAATTTGAGTACACTGCAGTTCACATTATCCTCAAGTATACCACTACAGCATGTCTCTAGGAAAGCTCTCTAGTGGTTGTTGATGCACTAAAAGTGTCCCTGGACTGATATAGGAACCTACACCTCTGCACAGATACAGATGGCTCCTTCATAGGCTGCTAAAGAGGTGAAATGTATGCTATACATACTGGCACCTGAGCCTGAGGAAGTGCCTGTGAAGGTACCTTGGCAACAGAGAGAAGCAAGGTCAAATCTGTTAGCTTTGTCTAAAAACTTTCAGAAGTTGTGTGAGAAATGTGTGAAGTGGTGAACACCATGCTTATCTTTATAAAGTCAAGAAATGAAGAAGGGATCAATTCTGGAAAAATACTAGAAAAAATGAAATTATAGATTATTCATAAAAGGCTGGAGATAGTTGAGCTGCATTGCTTTGTATTTTTTGGCAGGTTGGCTATTAATTCCTATAACACAGCAAGAAGTCTTACAAACAGAGAAGCAGTATGTCACATAATGTGTTTTAATTTTAATGTTATTGACATTATAACATTGACTCATAACATTTTCAAAAGTATATAAAAGTGAAACTATTTCTAGAAGAGTGAAAAGCTACCTGGGCGTAGGGAACAAACAAGGAAAACAAACCAAGCAAAAAAACCCAGCACCGAAACCACAGGCTAAGATTAGTTTTTAATCATTCACTATCAAACTCAAAAAACATAATCAGTAAGATTCTGGGCCAAGTAATGGTGCAGGTCATTAATGATTTGGATAAAGGAGCAATCCTTCCACCTCACAGATAACGATAAGTCCATGTGAAGAGTAAACTCATTGCATGATACATTAAAATCAGAATGCTTTTGACAAATAAGATAAATTATCCGTAGGAGAAAACATATTGCAATGCACTTGTGTTCACAAGTGTCAGGTCCTAAGGGACCTGAGTTCATAAAATAGTTCATAGAAGTTCATAAAATTGTGGCAGCCATTCTGCCAAAAAAGGAATAAGAGGAGTACCAGTCAGTCACAAGTTATTCACAAATAAGTAGCATTTCATCATATCAAGAATGCAAAGTGCATATTAGGGAGAGAAACTGTTTGATTGCATATTTGGTTGATACATTAAGGAATACCTCCTATTATATTTCTGTCTAACACAGCAACCGGTAGCACTGTGTCCCTGTCCAAGCAAAACTGTTCCAAGAGAAGGCAGACCAACTGGAGAGAGTCCAGAGAAAAGCAAAGAAAATGGTCAGCTGTCTTGGGAAAAATATAAAAGCCACCAGAAAGATAGATTGAAACAATTTGGGTTACTCAGTCTAAAGAACAGGACAACTAAACACATAAAAACTATCATCTACATAGGTTACCTCTAGTGAGGTGAGGAAGGATTATATTTTTTTAATCTGTAGCGGATAAAGTGGTGGGTTCAAACTATGACACAGAAGGTTTTGCTAAATATTAAGAAAATCTTATGAACAATAAAGACAATTAGATAGTTTTTCATTTCTGAGATACTGTTGATTCTCTTTTGGAGCTTCAGAATGCACAAGATGAAGTCTTGAGGCCTTTTCCAGTCTACTTTTTTTTAAGTCTATGGTTCATGATGTTGTATAATTTAGATGCCCCATCTTACCTCTCTAAAAACATTACATTTATCAGAGTTTTCATGCTAAATTATAAAAATCCAGACTGATTTCAGATAATTAATCTGGATTTCAGATAACTAATGCAGCCTTGGAAAAGCAGTTCTGCATGAAGCCTTGCAATGAAACTGACTGGAAAGATCATCACTTTTTAAATTATTGACTCTTCACTGCTTTTTCTTCCTCCTCAGATCCTACTTCAGCCTGAATATAGTAATACAAATACAACATGGCTTTTAATGACCCTTTAAATAGTTATTTAAGAAACAGGACCTGGTGTCGTGTTGTGTAACCATAGTATGGGCTGTACAAATGTGACTAACCAGCCCTAAGCTGTGAGCCAGAGCTCTCTCACAATGGGAGGGCAGAATGAGGAATGTCTATAGGAATAGGAGGGAAGATGGCAGAAGCCCTTTGTACAGTCACAGTTCAGCAGCACTTTCAGAGCTATCTCTTGTTTTGTCCATGCAGGTATGACTAAATGTATAAAGCATGTCTCTGTTACATATTTACATAACTTACTCAGAAAATCTGCCAATACTGTTGACTAGAATGTCTAACTAGTAAAGCATTCCTAGTATATGTGAAGCCCAAAGGGGAAAAAAACCTCACAACGTGATCCTTAATTTCAGTTTTCTTTGCTTCAAATTTAGAACTACTTGTATCTTTCAAAAGGGCAAAATTAAAAAAAAAATTAAACAGGGTGTGAAATAAAAGAAATAGAAGAAGCTATCAATTAATTTGTATTGTCAATTGGCAACCCCTATGCAAATGCTACAAGAGATGAAAAAAAAGAGCAATTTATGGCTTCCAAAATAATGTAGTAGACCTCATCTTACAGGCAAAAGTGCTCAGAAATTTAGGATTTTTTATTGTGGAAAGATTTCCCAAGCAGCTTCAGGTTTTGGCATGTAAGAATCCAAAAGGAAAGAGTGTTCTAGAAATAATCTCAGAAATAAAATGACAGTAAAAGAAACTCGTAAGTGCTTTCGTATTTTCCATAGGTTTTCATGAATGAGAGTCCTCGCACTAGTAAAAAAATAGCTTCATACATTACACCAATAGATTAAAAAAATTCAGAGATTTGAAAAGGCAAAAAATCTCATGCATTAAGAGGCTTTTCTAGGGTTTTGAGGACAAGAGTTTTAGATATCAATGAAGAAACTGAAGAAGTTAAATATGATTGTGTTCTGGTTTTTGATCAGAGCAGGCAGAGCAGAAATACAGAAAATGTAGAATGTAATAACCTATGAAGTTCAAATCAGTCTACAAATAATATCAACATTTCTTCTTTAAACTACCATTTTAAATCTATTATCTAAAAACATTTAGCTTTTTATGTGATTTGTTTTACATGGATAGTTATGCATAATATTTCCCAGATAATAGGAATTAATCCTGGATATCTGGCTTAAACTCTGTGCTCTTTTTTTCCCCCCTGCAATTAAGGCAACATAACAAAAAACTAACAAACCACGTGAAAGTGTTAACTGCAAAATTATTTCTGTATCTATATCTGTATCTGTGAAGAGATCTGTTGAAAAGCCAATTGCCTTTGACATTGCTAAACCTAAATTCAGAAGTCATTATCTTTTAAAACACAAACAGAAAATACAAAGTTTTAATTTACTAACAAAACACCTAGAAGATAAAAGAAAAAAAAGAATCCCCCTACTCTTCTAAAAGGAATAGATTAAAAAAGAATAAGTACCTCTACAACATTTTCTGTCTCTGGAGCTTCCTGCTGGATACAGCTTTGTGCCGCTCTGGCTGAGTTTACTGGTTCTGATTACTTAATGCCTTGGCTCAGATAAAAAGAAGGTGTATCCTTGAGCACTGTACATACAGCACAGCACATTGTGGTCTTTCTTCAGCAAGCAAGTTTGAATTTTTTCTTAGCAACATGTGAGTTCTGAAAAAAAGGAAGAAAATATTTAGGCCGAGTGACCTTTACCTTTATTTTTAAAACTTCTTTGATTTTAAACAATTTCCTTCATCCATGTCCTGTCCCTGCACTATCCAACCTTTTAATTTCTACTGCAAAAAAAGTCTGACTCAAAGCTCACAGAAGACTGTCTGAGACATTTCAGTCACTGATGTCAAATACATTGATTTCTACCTGTTCTGGAGTGGTATGCAATCATTTCACTTCTAGCCTGCCTGGGTGCCAAGAGCTGTTTGGTGACCTAAGGATGGACAAAAGCACATATGTGAAGTATTCAAAGAGATGAAACTGTATGCATTGGATTCACCCTGAGAGTGACATTAATAGAAGGATTGAAGACGACAGAAAAAGAAATTAAATAGTTGAATAGAATGCATTTGGAAATCTTTTTAAAATATCTGTCTTTAACTCTCTCAAAGCTCACTGATGATACTATGGAATATCCCTTGTCAAGGGGATGCCTAGAGCTGCAGCCATCCAAAGGGACTTGACAGACTTGAAAAGTGGGGCTGTGAAAATGTCATGGAGTTAACAAGGCCAAATTCAAGGTCCTGCTCCTGGCTTGGGGTAATGCCAACTACAAAGACAGGCTGGACATGGAATGATTGAGAACAGCTGTGAGGAGGACTTGGGGGTGCTGGTGGATGAGAAGCTGGGCATGAGCTAGCAATGTGTGTCTGCAGCCCAGAAAGCCAATTGTACCCTGGGCTGCACCAAAAGCAGTGCAGCCAGAGGGGCAAGGGAGGGGATTCTGCCCCTCTGCTCTGCTCTGCTCTGGTGAGACCCCACCTGCAATGCTGCATTCAGTGCTGGAGACCCCAACACAGAAAGGACGTGAACCTATTGGACTGAGTCCAGAGGAGGGCCACAAAGATGACCAGAGGGCTGGAGCATCTCTCCTGTGAAGACAGGTTGAGAGGGTTGGTGTTATTCAGTGTGGAGAAGAGAAGGCTCCAAAGGGACTCAATTGCAAACTTCCAGTACCTAAAGGGGGCTTATAAAAAAGATGAGGACAAACTTTTCAATAGGGCTTGTAGTGACAGGACAAGGGCAATGTCTTTTAAGTGAAAGAGGGTGTATTTTGACTAGATATAAGAAAGATTTTTTTATTATGAGGGTGGTGAGACACTGGAAGAGAATGCCCAGAAAAGCTATGGGTGCCCCATCCCTGGATGTGTTGAAGACCAAGCTGGATGAGGCTCTGAGCAACCTGATCTAGTGCAAGGTGTCCCTGCTCATAGCAGGGTGGTTGGAACTGATGATCTTTAAGGTCCCTTCCAACCCAAACCATTCTACGATTCTATGAAAACAGTTGTTCAAGTCTAACAAATATGTAAATAGAAGACAGGCCTATCCTACGCACAGCAAGCTGTGTGTTGTGACTGCACCTTTGTCATGAGTAGGAAGCAGATTAGAAGAGGTAAGCTGGACTTTGAGCCCAATTTATTACCTACTGAAGCTAACATCAACTTGATCTCATAAAATTTTTAAGTCTAATTTGAGTCACAGTAGTGCCCTGTAGTTTTGCATCAGCAGCTTTGCCTAGGCTTGTCTTTTAGTTCATTTCACACCCTCATTTGTACCTCAAAAGTGAGACTCTGCAGTCTGGATTAGAGTTAGGTCTTAATTTTGGAAGAAGAAAATCAGACCACATCACTAAACCACAGTGACTGCCTAAAGACATATATCACATATATATGTCACATTATATACAGACATATATCACTAGTACTCACCTATCCAAAGAGAAGAGCAACAGTCTAACCAAGTCCACAGCATGAGTCTGTTTTCTTCAATTCCTGTAAAGCCTAAAAGTGGTATGGTTACAATTAAAATATGCAAAAGTGCAAAGTGCCTTTCTTGATAAATCTGCTGATTTTTTGTTTTCTGCAGGTATAACACTATATTACCTGCTGTACATTTAAACAAAATGGAAGAAAGCCAACAGTAGTTCACTGGAAGTTGCCTCCCAGTATGTTTGTTTGTTGACACGGACTTATGAATCCTCTAGTGAATTATGGAGTATATTGACTATATTATCCAATCACAATAAGATTATAAAGTTTAATAATTTGCAGATAATCTTTGTATTGTACCCTGAGGTAGAAAAACACTCTATCAAATAAAATCACAAGTGCATCAGTTATACATTACCTTTAGAAATTAAACTACCAACAAAAATAATTGTGACAGAATATAGACAATATATATGTTGACAGATATATAGACAATAATTTTCAATTATGACTCTTTTTAGGAGTGCAATACCTAGAGAAGAATCAGAATATTTCCTTTTTATTTGTTTACCAGAAACACAATCCCTACCCAGGAGGCCTTAATTACAAAGGAGTACTGCTGATAGAACAAACTAACCGTGATGGAGTGTGCTCATTATTGGGGAGCAGAAGCTTCCAACGTTTCAACAGGAACAACTTTGCTATTAGAGACATAAGGGGCAGGTTCTTACTCTCATATTTTTATTAAAAGAATGGGGCAACATGTTTGTGGTACAGGAAGGGAATAAGAAGATCATGTTGCAGATGTAAAGGAAATAAGCAAATGCTGATATTTTTACAGAATAACACGGTGCAAACTGAAGAGGATCATTCTATCTCAGTCTTTTAAAACAACTCTCTGATGGAGCTTTTTAAAAATTTACTTCTGTTTGTACCTGTGATGGGAAAAGAATGTACAGCAAAGGGAATTAATGCCCATGTTTTCAATTGTGTTGCCTTGTGTTACAATGTCCCACAGCTTCTGCAAATTTGGAAAATCCAACTTGTCACTTGTCACCCAATACAGATGTATCATGAAGATCCGTGCCCCGAACAATATTTGTACCCTCCTGGTTCACATCACAGATTTATGAGAGCTTCTTAGCAGAATTACTGAAAGCTTTGGTTTGGGGAAAACATTCCTAGATCTAATGGGGCAAGAGACTGGTTTTCTAGGCTAGTCTCTTGCAGAATTCACATCTGATTAAGCTACCACTTGAAACTAGATACATATGTTTGGGCTACAGCGCGCTTCTCCAAAAAGCACCCAACCCTCATTAAAATGGTTTTAATGATAAGGAATCCATCCTCTGTTCTTCTATCTTAATTCAACATCACTTGTGTATTTCCTAATAAAACTTGTCATCTTTTTCCCAGCTTGAATTTGTGAAAACTCAGTCACCAGCCCCAGAATCTTGTTAAGCATTTCTCCAGCCAGACTGAACCAACTTCTGTCATCAAGATCTGTTCTGCAAAGTAGAACACAGATAAGAATAAAAGAAGACCAAGAACAACTGGTAACTTTGACATGTACTCTACATTAACATATTTCAGTTAATTTGGTTATTCTTATGACCCTCTCCAATCTTCAATATCATCCATAAAGTACAAACAGAAGTACTGGGGCTGGTGCCAGGAAAGAACATATATCAGTATCTCAGGGAAAAGTTTCAGTGTCATTAAGTATTCAAAATGCACTATTTTCTCAGAATATAACACACTGGAGCCTAGACAGCTAGATTCATGTTCTCTTGTCATATGATAGCTTGTAGCAGGCATTAGCCATTGCACTCTTTTATCCTTTATCTTCTAAAACAGTGACCTGCAATACAATACACTTGAGCTTGCTTTGAAAATATCAAATAAACTTAGTTTTAATTGCACGAAAGTAACAAGTGAAAATCAAACATTTTCAATCTGAACAACAAAATTTGGCAAAGATTATAAGAAAGAAATTCTTAAAATACGAAGAAGTTGTACAAGTCTAAAGTAGGAGTAACTGTATATCCCTTACCTCCATATGTGGATAAACGTTAACATACTTACATGCTTGTTCAGAAACATAATAATATCAGTTACATGCAAACCACTGTATTATTTGTCCCAAGTAAACTGATGAAAATGGGTGATACATATTTAAATCTCCTGGAGATAAATTTCTAAGTGCAGGTGTGTCTCAAGCAAACATATGGCAGGGAAAAATCTTGCTCACAGTCAAACAGGGTGATCTTCAGCACTTGATCTGTAAATAAGATTTTCCATGTAAAAATAAAATTACAATAATACCCACATATGTTACTGATATGTTTGAGTGTTGAGGCAAATAGTTGAAGTGATAGGGTTTCCTAATAAAAGCCCAGCAAGACCTCTGGAAGCAGATAGCAGGGATAGGGCTGCATTCTCTGCATAAGCTCTCATTGGATGGTTGATATGCCAGCTGGCTTTTCCATAATCCAAAGCTATTTAAATTTCATTATTTAAATAACCAATGCAAAATAAGGTTTGTTCTCATTATTTTATGTTCAAAGTCCTTCAAAAGTCTTGAAAAGAACCCAAACCAACCAAAGTAGCCAAACGCACACACATGACCCCAAAACAGAACAGTTGATGCTGTGATCGGAATTTCGAAGAGAAATATATTCTCTCCTGATGGGAGAAAGGAAGGAAAATAACATATACTTGCTACACATAAAAAAAGCAATATTCAATAAGGAACATGAAAAGAAAAGGAGAATATGCATAGAAACCTCCATGGTCCCTCAGTTAATATGGCTCAGAAAAATAAAACTCATAATTAGACTGATGCCCTTCACACACCAGTTATTCACAGTGCTCTTCTTAGACTTTAATAACTGCAGTCTTACCTTGCTATAATCACTATATTCAGAAGTCTGACATTACCTCCACTGTCTACATCTCCTTTCAATCCTTCATTTCAATCACACCACACATCAATTGCTTTTCTGTCTTCTGAAGATGCTGTATGTCTTTGCTGTGTTCATCAGAAGAGCTCTGTCAGCTGCAAGATTACCAGACTGGTACTGTATTACTGGTTCTTCTGGAGGTGAAGAAAATTAAATCCATAGCACTCCTCTTAACTAGATAATTTCTTTTATCAAAGGTATCAGAACAGTACAGCACAATCTACCTTTGGAAAAATGTCTGTTCCATTTTATTTTCCTGCTTTAATTATTTCCTTCCTTTAAAATCTTGAAGAAGAAATGTAAAAGCTGAAGTTGCTAGGTTTAAAGAAGAGAAGACTGATATGAAACATAACAGTTTCATGAGAAGAAGGGGTTTTTTTTGCTGTTCTCAGCCCCAGCCTGTGCAACCACACAGTACAGCAGCCACAGAGCTGCCACTGGAACACCATCATTACCTTTTCTCACAAAGAAGATTTGTTCTGCCCTGGTAACCTAAAACAGGGACCAAAATTCTGTTCTGTTGTGGAAAGTCTATACACACACCCACACACATGCTGGGGTTGCTGCCTTTTCATGCTTGACGTGTGGTGAGTACCACACAATGAGCACATCAGTGGCCACAGACAGACAAGAACATTGACTTTCTTCCTTGGTGGAAACAATTGCTAGAGCAGTGGCTTCAAAAGCCCAAAGAATACACATTAGGGTGCCAGAAAAAGAAAGGTTTCATTTTTCCCAGCTTTATGAGCACTTCTTAGTCAAGTCAGGGTCATGATTTTGTCAAAGATCACCAGTTTGCATGCTAAGATGATTATCTTGTCACATACCTCTACAGATGTGGATATACCTCCAGGTGTGTATTATGCAACAGGTGAAGAAAATGCATTTGCCAACTAGGCAGCAAAGTTGGGATGTGCAGGTTATGAATGCCAAGGAAAAAAAATACAGATATTCTGTAATTGCCTTCAGACTCCACAGAAGGCTTAAGTCTGAGCCCATTGCAGTGAGGTTATATAATGTGGTTTCTCTTGTTCTAAGAGATCAGACCACTTCTGAAATTTTCTAGCCACCAGAGCAAAGGGAGAGTTGTTATAGAAAGGTCTGGATGCAGTTCAATTCTTAAAATTCAATCATCTGTGA
Source organism: Trochalopteron elliotii (assembly GCA_024734555.1). Taxonomy (NCBI): domain Eukaryota; kingdom Metazoa; phylum Chordata; class Aves; order Passeriformes; family Leiothrichidae; genus Trochalopteron; species Trochalopteron elliotii. The sequence goes on from JANPWX010000136.1 coordinate 276,486, forward strand.
CTCAACTGCAATAATTAAAAAGTGCTGGCACCAGTCAGTATAATAATTCTAGAAAGCTTCTGACAATGCTCCTCTAGCTGTAATAGAGGTGTACTAATCAAGAATGGGGCTGTCAGAAGTTATCTTTTGTTCCTTCATTTTGCTTATTGAGCACTGATATAGTGCAGGTGAGCTGTCCTTGGATCCTAGCCTTCAGACCAGAATTATTTATCTACCCACAAATTGGTTCATTCTTTCAGAAACTAGTCTCCTCGTTGCCTCAACTCAATCCACATTTTTTCCCCTAAACAGAGAGCAAAGTTTCCTGATAGTCTGTATGCTTTATTTGGAATGTCACATTCTCTGCTCAAATGCTGCCATTATGCTGATAGGTAATAAGTCAAAGACTACTTAATGAAAAAAATGTCAGAAGGGTCCTCTGAAAGTCATCTGGTCCAACGCCCCACTCAAAGTGGGACAATCACCACCACCAAACCACATCACCCACAGACTTGTCAAGGCTTGAAAAACTGAAACATAAGAAGGTAGAAGGTCCTGTAGGAGGGTACTGTTACAGCTTGCACAGTGTCAGTGTTCGTTCACGGGGAATGTTTCCCTGAGATGTAGCAACGGTAAGGAGACAAAAGCCTTTGGACGCTGTTCTGAACACACACATTTCTATGCTCTAGTCCTTTTAATACAACATAAGGGTGTTTCAAGACAGCTGAGGAAAATAATCTCTTTGTTTATCTTTTGCAATGCAGAATGAAAGACACTTTCCATTACCTGTATGTTTATGATTGCTTTGACAAAATCCCAGGGCAATGTGGATCATTTAACACAAATCTGACGTGGACAACAGGGTGTATTAAGTTAAGCAACACTAAAAAATAGCTGTCTTTTGCTCTATTCCACAATAAAGTTTTCACCCAAACAATTGCTCCAAATTAAGAGCTAAGGCCTCATGAAGAGCCACAGCTGATGTTTCCCTGCTAGTAGAAGTGTTAGCTGTGAAAATAAATAGTGGGGTTGGGAGTGAAATCAAAGATATGGCTGTCACCTAAAGTGTCTGGAAACTGCTATCAGGATGTTTTCCCTGGCACTCAGAATAAGTTGTCCCATTGAGAAGGGATCAGTGCATACTCACTAAATTCAGGCAAGTTCAGGAAGGAATTGTGCCTAGTGAATCATAAAATAGTTTGGGTTGGAAGGGATCTTTAGAAGTCATCAAATCCAGCTGTCATGCCATGAACAAGAACAGACTGGTCACACAGAATCTGATCAAATGAAGCTTTTCTGATAACCCTAATACACAAGGAAAGTAGTGCACCCATACCATCTCTGGTAACAGTTGTATAAGCCTTGGCTCCTGACCACCTACACCTGTCCCCATATGAGAGGACAGTTTTTTTCCTAGAGACGTTTCCTCAGAAGGTCCCTGCAATCTTCTTAGCATCAGCATGGTCATTATGTCTATTTCAGAGGCAGAAGGGTATCTGCATATCTGGCTCTCCTGGGACCCTTTCCATAACCCTTGCTGTACAGCTGAGAACAAACTGATGGGTTTAATAAAATTGTATTTACATTGTGCAATGCCAGCACTTAGAGCCAGCTATGCGACTGGCTTTCATAGAGTGTGTCTTGATTTCTTTCTTCTGCTTTGTAGTAAAAGTAAATTTACCACCATCTTTCTGATGGTATCTCAGTACAATGACATGCAATATAGCCATTGTGTGACCTATTCTCAGATTCCACTACACATTTACAGATTTTTACATCTACTCAGATTTTTGATAACTTGGAAAGAAATTTGGATGAAGTTATTTTTCTTAACTACATCCTGCTAAGAGTGATTTGATTTTATAATGTTAGGCAGTGCTTAAAGAGCACGGAAAATGTACACTTTCTGAGAGAAATGGAAGGGCTCTGGGAAGCCCAATCTTAAGGAAAAAGCAGACTAATATATTTTGGGCTGTCATCTCAAAACTGCCCTAGAAGCCAGAATATTTTAGGGATAAGAGACTGCAAGAATCCCTTCAAAGAAGTGCAGAGAATGCTTCCTCTTCCTATGAGCAAAAGTTTCACAAAAGTAATATTTTTTTCTTTGCCACACAAAAGACTCCAGACTTTGCAGAAGACTGGAAAAGGTGTGCAAGCACTGTGTAGTCTAATACATAAGCAACAGGTAATTGGGGAAGAAGAAATTATTTTTTTGATGATTTTGTTTAAAGGTTATCTTCCAACACCAGTAATTGAGTATCTCATAATAAAACAGAATAGCCTGGGCTTTTGCCCACAGCTTGCAAGAAAGTATTTGAGAGACTTGTCTTCAAGAACTGCTGGTTCTTTCTTCCTGTATCCTTTTTTTGCTTACATTTTTGTAAAAGTAATTGTAAAGATAAATCAGGCTAGATGTTGCTGATTGTAGCCCCTGCCCTCTCTTTAAGAATACCTCTTTAAGACACTTAGAAAGTTTCCAACCAGAAACAAAAATACAGGAAGTCTGATTAAGATTTCAGACTCTCTTTGCAGGGATTTGGCTGAATATTGATTTGGGAAGGCAGATGAAAAATACAGAAACAATGAGAGGAGAAACTGCACTAAACATAGGCCTTTCACACTCCAGGGAAAATCCTAAAGTAGTAAAACACTGTAAGTGCCTACTGAAAAAATATTAGTTGTGGAAAGTTACCTGAGAGTCTTCCTGTACTCAGGAATGCAAGTTCTGTCTTTACTCACAGAATTAGGCAATCTTCATATCTAGATTTTCTGCCAGTTTTCCTTCCTCCTACATGACTCTTAACTCTGGTATCTGCCTGGAGATAAAAAGTGAGAATTTCAGGCATCTTGCTCTTCTGAATGTGATACATGTTCAGAAACTGCAGGTTTTTGGTTTCTTCTAGTCTAGCTATTCCACATTATGTGTAATAAAGAAAACAGATACATAATTTTAAAAGGCTTTGTTCTGTAAATAAAACATTTGAACTGATGGACAAAGATGGGTAAGAACTGAGTAATGGATGGTGACTATTGTGTGTTTTTCTGATCATGCAGGGCTTGGCACTGTGTTTTCAGGAGAGTGAATCAGAAAAGCAGTTGTTACATTTCAAATGGGCCTTCATTTTGCTAAACACTATTATCAGACAGTCATTTCACCATAGTTTTCTAGAAATAACCTGAGCTGGATCTTCTGGTATAAGACTGACTAATGATTGAGATTTTTTTGCAGACACTAAAGTGTCAGATTTAAAGCTTCCCTGATTAAGCTAGGGGATATTGGCTACTTTTTGAGGAAGAAAACAAGGAATTTCTTGTTAAGGAATGGAGGAATAGAAGAATTTCAGGAAAAGCAATCTATCTGTAGTGCCTTGGGAACCACCAATAACCTATTAGCTAAAAAAGAAGTAGGAAAACAAAATCTACATCTTTAAAATACAGTATATGTACTAATTTTAGCAGTCAAGGCTTTTTACCTAGGCTGGGCCAAAAGAGAGCTAAGGGAAGGGAAGGAGTTAAGAGACAGCTACACTACCAGCACAGGCTTGAGCTCTCCTCTGCACTGATGCATCCTCACCTGCAGTCCTGTGTGCAGCTTTGGGTGCCACAATGTAAGAAAGACATTGAGCTATTACAGAGCATCCAAAAGCGGGCCATGAAGATGATGAAGGGCCTTGAGGGGAAGCCATATGAGGTGTGGCTGAGGTCACTTGATCTGTTCAGCCTGGACAAGACTGAGGGGAGACCTCACTGTAGTCTGCAACTTTCCTGTGAGAGGAAGAGGAGGAGCAGACATTGATCTCTTTTCTGTGATGACCAGTGACAGGTCAAGGGGATTCCAAGGGAATGGCCTGAAGTTGTGTCAGGAAGTTTAAACTGGATATTAGGAAAAGATTTTTCACCCAGAGGGTGGTTGGGCACTGGAACAGGATCCCCAGGGAAGTGGTCACAGCACCAGCCTGACAGAGTTCAAGAGTATTGTTTGGACAATACACTTGAGCATATGGTGTGACTCTTGGGGATGGCCCAGTTCAGGGCCAGGAGTTGGACTCCATGATCCTTGTGGGTCCCTTCCAATTTAGAATATTCTGTGATTCTGTGATTTTACCTTCCACAGCCAGAACTGAGAGCACAAGGGAGCTGGGGAGTTCAAGTGCCACAAAATACAACCATGAGCAAAGGTGTGACCTGGCTGACACAGAAAGAGTCACATTAAATTCACTACTCACCTGCTGCATGTTGGTCACAGCACAGCTTTGCACTAATGACTAGAGACTAAAGCCACAACCCTGTGGCCTGCAGCTGTGGGGAGGCCCCAGCTGAGGCAGGTCCAGGCCTGGTGGTACCCCCAGAGCTGGCACTGCTGGTCTGGGGGGACCCTAAAGGTGACACTGGTGCTTACAGCCAGCTGTGGGCCCAGACCCCCCAACAGCCCAACAAAATACCTGTGCTAAGGTTCTTCTGTTCATGCTTTTTGTACTTCTTTTTTTTTTTGCAATCCCTTTTTTTTTTCCATTATTTTCATTTGTTTGCTGCACTTTGTGAAAAACACTTTTTAGTATATTTTCTTAAACTCACCCCTTTGATTGAGCTGATTGGTCATCAGGAGGATTTTGTTCACCTGTGGGAGCCACAGCTTCCCTAAACCTATGGCTGAAAAGAATCCTTGGGCTATTCTCACCTATTCTCACTAGGTCCCCACACTCGTGTTGGAGACAAAGCACTCGTCCCCTCTAAGCCCTGGTGAACACTGGCTCCCTGGGGCTGCAGCACTCTCCACAATGCACTCCACGCCAGTTCCCCCTGTCCTCATCATGGCATGGATGAGGCTTACAGGGCTTTGGTTTCCCATGGAATGCCCATGAATCCTTGTTCTCTTGTGTGCCTGTGGTTAATCATTTTTGAAAAGCAACCTCCCCACAAAATTTCATATCTCCTGTTGGAGCTTTAATCTCATTTGCTGGAGAAAGTAAGATAATTTGTGAATGGAAATAATCAAACTGCTGTGCCATAACTGCATATTTTCTTTACATTCAGCTTCTAAGAGACCCTCAGCCCTCTGAAATGTTCAGTTCTCAATTCAAGTTTAAAATCTTTATTTTTTGTTCCTCATGTTGTTTGCTCAGTGCCTCACTCCCACTGTTCTGCTGAAAAATGGGCGAGTGTGAGTAACTAAGCTAGAAATAACATATGTACCAAGCTGCTACAATTAATCCACCAGTTAGACTAATATAGTCCAAATTTAAACTCTACTTTTCCTGATTTATTTTCTGTATAAAACGCTTTTTAATCTATCTCACCTAAACTGCTCTGAATCAAAAACTTATAAGAAGGGTATATTTTTAACGGAGTTAAAAGGCTGTAGGGGGCAAACATGGAGCTGCAGACAGAATGAAGTATTGACAGAAATCTGGTACATCTAGCACTTCCACACATCAACAGCTGATCTGGGTTGATCATGCCACTTTCAGAAAGGAACAATTATCTTTAAAACCCTCTGTTCCATAAGAGAAAAGATTACACAAGGCATTTTCAAATGTCATTTCATTATTTCCAAAACAGCTCCTAGCATTTTCTCTCCACAGTGATTGGCTCACTCTTGTTCCTCAAAGATGTCAAATTTTAACAGCCTGTTCTGTATTTTAACTTAAAAACTCCTACTCCTCTTTTTTCCCCCTTCCCCTTTTTATGCAATAATTCAAATATTCACTGTTGCTTTTATATATCTAATATTGTTCAATAATAGTTTTGCACTTACTTGATGAAAATTTAGAAAGGCCTTTAGTCTTTCTGACTTGTTTGCCATTATCTTAATGTCCTTTTTTTCTAGAATATTTTCAGTTTTATTTTTTGCTTGTGTGAATAACAGATCACAATATCCATGTTTTGAATATTGCCCATTATATTGCCAGGAAGTCCAGTTCCCAAATTTTCATTGAAAACCACCTGATTTCAAATATTTTTAGCTATGCCAATTAAGAGTTTGGGCTTAACTCCCTAGTTTTAAAATGTCTGTACTTTTCTTTCATGGGAATATTGGATTGTGGATACTCTACACTCAGAAAAACGATACAAAGTTTTATCCTTTTGCAAAACATTTGAACTTATGGTAATCACACTGGGCACTACTTATAAGCAATTATCACATTTAGCATGGCATCACATACATATCAGACATTACAGCTTTTTAAAAAATTACATTAGATATTTAGAACATGAACTGTTTCTGTCAATTGAGAAAATAAAGCAAACTGAAAGAGAATTTCAAGCATGTGCAAGCAAATCAAGACCATTTTTCAACTGCAGATCTAAAGTTTCTGCAGTTATCTTTGCAAACTTTTCTTGGGTATTTCTGTTTTATTTTCACATTTCCCATTCTTTGATATATTTCTAAACCTACATTCCTCTGAGGCTAACAGCATACAAATTTAGCCATTTTTTGGTTGCATTAGTCCCTGGAGCTACATCTAAGCAAACTTTTACATCCTCATTTTCCATAATTACTACAGTATTAAGCAATTTGGTAGACATTTCTTTGCTGTTCTATTTATCAAATTCCTCTCTACATTCTTGCTGGAGCACTAAAGAAATATTTGTAGGTGTGTTGTAGGTTTTTGGCAGTACAGCTACGTCTTGCATTACAGCAATTTCCTTCTCACACGTTTTAAAACATTTCTACATTGATCATCCTGTCTGTGAATATATGTCTACCCAATGTACACATCCTCCTAACAAGCCCTGGAATGTTTGCAAGCATGGAATAAATATTTTCTTTCCTAAAACAATTGTAAGCTATTTCTTTCCAAGATTTTATCTTTAAATTATTAAACCTAAATTATTTATGCCTTGGAAATTATTTCTGTGCAATATATTCTGAGTCATGTTTAACAAGAATACAGTTTTCTCATTTTTTTCTTAATGTACATTAATACCTCACTGCCTGATAAATACGTATTAAGATTTCAGCCTATAAGTAGATGTTCCAATCTCTTGACATAGCTCTTCCTTTAATGTTTTCAAAATAAGTATTTTGTGTTGCACAAAATCCATTTACTAAGTTTCTTGGTAAGCATTTTCAGTCTTTTTGTTTGGGCTTTGTGAAATAGTTTTGGTTATAACAGTTGTACTGTCACTTTAGAAATGCTGGGAGACACTTCAGCCTCTGTAGCTTCCTTGTGCACCCTGTGTGCTGCTCCCTGACAGTGTGTGCTGACTGCCTTTTGCAGACTCCTTGGATTTTTAACCTTCATTCTTCTATGCTTGTTTGCATTGTTGCTATTTCAGGTGTTAATTTAATATCATCCAGAATAGAAAAGGCTTTTTGCCTTCCAACACTTGGGGCCTTATTGGTTTTATTTTGCTTCCTGGTGCATTTGATTGTTGTTTACTAAGTATAAATTGGGTAATTCTAACTATATTTTCCTCAGGTGTGGACACTGACATCTTGATGAAAGATGGCCTTGGACTAGAGGGCCTTTCCCCAACATCTTTTCACTCATTTTTATAGTTAGGACTTTTTTTTATTTCTTTCTGGAAATGCTGTGTTCTTTGGTACCCAAATGACTTTCCTTAACTTACCTTCCATTTTTGACAGATATCCAGCCTCTAAACCAGCAACATTTTTTAACATTTGCTTTACTTCCCTTCCTCACAGTGCTCAGGGTTAAACATGACCCGTGCACCTCCAATTTGCCTGCCACACTTCTGCAGTGTTTCAGGCACCCAGGGGGTTTAGTTTCCTCATCTCACGCAAGCTCTTATGCAGTTTCTTGAGACACTCTTTTTCCTACCCTGCTCTTGCATAACTCCCTGTCTTTGGCTGTTAGGGAAGATGATGTTTCTGGTTCCAAGGAGCACTCTTTCACAGTAGCTAGAATGAAGTCAGTTGGTGACTTAGAACCCAGAGGAGACCTTAATAAAACACCATCAGCTTCCCCAGATGGGCACTCCTGCATCTCTGTGCCTCTTTTCCCGAAGTTTTCTCTTGGCAGGGCAGGCAGGAGGGCCTGGCAGCAGTGCAATGGTGGCAGGGTGATGAAGCAACTGTGTGAGCACAGTATGTGCTCCCTGAATAGACAAAGCACTTTCCTCTGCAGAGTTGCAAGATGAGCACTGCTCACCAGCATCATGTTTGTCCAGAGTAAACAAAAACTAAGGTATTGCAGATCAAAAAATTAACAAATCAGGTTGTTGTAGCATTAAAAGGTTGAGATTTCAGCTTCTTTTAAGTGAAATTTTAATCTTGCCTGTAGTATAGTTTTCCTTCATTCTGCACCAACTGCACTGGTTTAATTCTATTATCATGAGCCTGGACAACTGACTTTTTTTAATCCAAAAGGGTAAGTTTCTGTGGAGGGCAGTCATAGTTTTCTTCATTCCTCAGTTTTCTGTGAAAGTCACATTCTGTGTGTCAGAACTATTCAGTCCTAACACTAATGCACTTAATGTCTTCATTTAGGCCATGAAGTAAAGCTGAAAGCATATTCAGGCTTAGAGAGAGAGAGGGAAAGATATGATGAAACAGCAATTGTGGTATACCCATTGTTTGATCACTTGAGAACTGTATGACCTTTGAGTTAACTGAGAAATATGAATAAACATGTGAACATAGGGAGCCATTTCTCTTCTCTGAAAGCTTATTGTGTGTTCAGGTTTTTGGAAAAGACTTTTATAACATTTGTTTTTGTCAAAGATAAAGGACAATTCCTCCTAGCTACCTTTACTCAGCTCCAGTGCACACATTGTGAAGTTTTTTTCTGTAGAGCATAAAAAGAAACAGCAACCCCAGTGAGCATAAATATTTGAGGACAGATTAGAATTTTCTGTCCCTATCATACATTCTTGAAATAAGCCTGACTTGGTTTTGGTCATGTTTTTCCAGGAGGCACAAGCAATTCTGCAGAACTAATCTCAATGGAACAGAAAGTCACGTGTATTATGATGAAGAAAGAAGAGAGTTACCAGCAGTGCTGTGAGGACATGACAGACACCATTACAAGCAAAGGATCCTGGACAATGTGTATAAAAAAGAACACAAAATCAGCAAAATAGGGGTAAGCAAGGTTACCTTCACTGCTTACAAGCAATTGCATGGAAGCAAGGAGTGCCTACAGGGCACTGTGATGGGAAAACCCAGCAGGACAGCAGTGTGCCAGTCGGGAGTGCCTGCACACATGCATGCAGCATTGGGAATAACCACGAGGAGCTAGAGATCTGCCTGCCATCACAGGCCATGATCTTTTTGGGATCACATAGTGGAATGGCTGTCATGGCTGGAATGCTCCAACAGAGCGGTGCAAGCTCTTAGGAAGGACCTGCTTAGAAGACAAGGAGAAGGAGTTGCCCGTTGTGACAGAACAGCTTTTGTGCATGGAGCTGTGCCTGGGGATGGATGATGAGCCAACTGAGAGCCTAGGATGTACTCCATAGTCCTGGGTAGGGAATCAGGAAAAAAGCATCATGAAATGTACTGAGTGCTGGAAGAGGTTGTCAAAGAGATGTTGTAGAATTTCCATATCAAAAAATAGTGTATTAAAAAGCCACCTGAACGTAGTCTTGGGCAACAAGTGACATTGCTTGAGCATGGGGGTTGGATATTTCTTCTAGCCTCAACCATTCTATGATTTTGTGATCATACAAAGACTGAAGACAAGTGTTGTCTGGCTAATCCAAAAGTCCTGGTTTTGGCTTAATAAAACAGTCAAAAATAGGTAAATTACAAATTCTGTTGGTACAAGTCCTTTCAAACTGCCATCTATGAAGTCTGGATACAATCGGCAAAGAACTCATTCTTCATTACAGGAGCAATCTCTGAGCTCTAATGATAAGAACTTCATGATGACTTAACTCTTTTATAATGAAAAATAGAACCTGGAGTCTGAATGGACAGCACTGTCTTCCAAAGCCACAGAATGCAACAGTTACTGCAATGGACAATGTCCTCTGCCCACACAAAGATGCCTATTCAGGATGCTGGAAGTGGGCACAAACACCAAAGAAGCAATGTTTTGAGACAGAAATTTTCATTCAAGTCCTGTGATTAATGCAAGGAACTACTGGAATGAATACTTTTAGTAAGAGCAAACAACTCCAACAATTGGAGTCACATAAAATACATCCACACAAGACATTTGCTTTGTTGAGTCAGGTGATGAATACCTCAGTAAAAATTCTTAAGTGTTAAACAGAGTAAAGTCGTTGTGCCCTTTCTGTAATACTGATCTGACACTTTTTACAAGAGCTCCTCTGTGGGTTTGGTGGTACTGGTAAAATGTTAGCAACACTGGAAATATTCGTTTGCTTCAAATTGGATTGTCACTAGCAGACAAAAGATCAGTATCTTCGAAATTGACCTGTGTGTTCACTACCTATTGGAGTGATATTTAAAAAATGAAGTCACCTGGTTTACACTATCAGTTCTTCATTATAAGATCTAGAGATTAGACTCTCTTGTATTCCCTCTAAAAGCATCCTGAGATTTGAGGGGAAAAAAGAGAACATTCTAATCAGTTCATCTCTGTACTTATTTACTCCTAAGAGGAAAAGAGAATGTGTGCTGCACATAGTTTTGAAGCAAAAAAATGTGTGATAAGGGGAGTGGACAGGATTATTTAAAAGCTATCTGAGAACAACAACAACAAAAAAGGAAAATATCTCATTTTTCATCAAAAAATTAAATTTTCAAATATCTTTACAAAAAATCTCAGGTTTGAAGAAAGGAAGGAGAAAATATGTGAAATGTAATACAATTACTATCTTTATGGTAGATTAGAAAATAAATATTCTGAAAACCCAGTGTATGGATAGAAACTTTCCATCTGGAACACTAAGGTAGCATTAAGATTTATAGTTTAGTTTCCTTTTCAAATACATAAAAAAAATAGTAAAACTAAAAAACAACACTTGTGAACATTTGGGAAGGCCAGTCCTGTTTAATATCTGTATCAATGACCTAAATGAAGGGATCATGTGCCCTCTCAGTCACTTTGCAGGCAGTACCAAGTTGTGTGGGAATGTTGATCTGTTGGAGGGTAGGAAGGCTCTGCAGAGGGATCTGGACAGGCTGGATCATGGGCCAAGGCCAATTGTATGAGGTTCAACAAGGGGAAGCGCTGGGTCCTGCATTTGGATCACAACCCCAGGTAGCACCTACAGGCTTGGGCAAGAGTGGCTATAAAGCTGCCCAGCAGAAAAGGACCTGGGGGTGCTGGTCAACAGCAGCTGAAAATGATCCAGCAGTGTCCACATGGCCAAGATGGCCAGTGGCATCCTGGCTGTATCAGCAATAGTGTGACCAGCAGGGTCAGGGCAGTGATTGTCTCCTTGTACTCAGCACTGGTGAGGCCACACCCCAAATGCTCTATCCAGTTTTGGGTCCCTCACTACAAGGACACTGAGGTGTGGGAGTGCATCCAGAGAAGGGCAACAGAGCTCAGGAAGGGTCTAGAGAGTGGGTCCTATGCGGAGTGGCTGAGGAACCTGAAAGTGTTTAGCCTAGACTAAAGGAGGATCAGGAGTGACCTTACCACTCTCTACAACTTCCTGAAAGGAGGTAAAAGTGATAGAAGAGTGGAAATTACCTCAACCTGTGCCAAGGGAGATCGGACGAGTAGCAGCAGTTTCTTCACTGAAAGGGTGGTCAGCATTGGAACAGCATACCTAGGGAAGTGGTGAAATAACCATCCCTGAAAGCATTTAAAAAATATGTGGACGTGGTATTTAGGGACATGGTTTAGTGGTGAACTTGTCAGTGCTGGGTTAAGAGTTGGACTCTGTCTTAGAGGTCTTTTCCAGACTAAGTGATTCTGTGATTTTCTTACCCTGCTGCATTTGCACAGAACTTAGCTGCTGTAAGTTGTCAGTCATGGGTAACAGTAATTCCAAATTCTCTCCTTTGAGATGTACCCCTTGAACTCCACATGACTAAGGCCTGCTTAGCATCTTGTCCCAAAGCCCTCTAACGTTGTAGTGAATGTTACAGGGATCACGGAAGAGGAACATGAGCTTCTAGCAAACAGTTGAACTCTTGAGATGGCAAAACTGCATTCTTTCAGCTTTCAGCCCTTTACATATAGTTGTGATGGTGGCTCCATAAGTTCTAAAGGATCAAAAAATATTGATAAGTTTGAAAAAACTTCTTATCTGCTTCACTCACCATGGTTTGTCACAGAGGATTAAATTTTCTGCTTTTCCTCCCATATCTGCTCCTTAAAACATGTCTGTGCTTTATTCCCTCTGTGTTACCTTCTCTTCTGCATTTGAGCAATGTTCACCTAGCAAATTCACAAAATTCACCTAGCAAAATCTCTTCTTCTGGCTTTACCTTAAAACAGAAAACTAAAGCAAAAGAAAGGAAAGCTGAACCAGATATTAACAAACAGAAGTGGGAGCTCAGCAGCAGTGCTCTGCCAACTGGCAGGGTGAAAAACCAAATGGCAGTGAGGCTGTAGCCTGATCTCAGCCTGGAGCATGATTTCCCTTTTAACCGTCTGCTGGAAAATTCTGTCAGTGACTTGCAGCCCAAATTAAGACTGCAGGAGCTGGTGCTGCACTGGCACCTACCACTAAGTGTGAGCTTAAAAACACAATGGGGGAAAAAAAATCTCTGCTGCTCTCTCCTGCTGGATGGCCATGGTGCACTGCCCAGGGAAGAGCTGGGGGAGAAGGCTGAGCCTGACAGGCTGGGAAGCGAACACAAAAGGAAGGTAGTTTGGCTGGAGGTGCCAGGGTGGGAAACTGGGGCTCTGTAGAGGAAACAGAAGGACGAATTGATACCCTTGAGAGTATTTATATAAAGTGCCTCAAAACTGGAGAGGCAGCATGGTAAGGAAGCATGGAGGAACTTGTCTGAAAAATACTTAATTCAGCCCTAGAGATCAGAGACAGGAGTCAGTGCCTCATTAACAATGAAAGACAAATAGTAGGGTGGAGATAAATAGCAGAGAGCCTTAAAAATGAAGGCATATAGCCAATGTCTGATGTAATTAGAAAAGTATTTCCCAGAAATGGGATATAAAGAGAAAGAGAGAGTGGATTATATATTGTCAACCAAAGAAGACCTTAGGACAAGTCCCAAGCAGAGTGATCCCATCATCAAATTAAGAAAGATGGCAAAGTCATGTGGACAGCATGTGACAGACACTATAGCAATTTCTCCCAGTCTTTTCTCAGGGCAGCACAGCTCAGACAGCTGAATCCTCACAGCTGAGGATATTGTGAACACACATACCTGCCAGAGGAATGGTGCTTGTTGCCCCACACCAGCAAAACTCCTGTATTGGTTTTGCTTACACCTCAGCAAGAAGCGCATGCTAGCAAGCCAGCCAGCTAAAAAGCATGATGGTTGGGCAGGAACTCTGCTCCTAACACTGCTCATGTTGCAGTTCATTGTCTTGATCCAAATAAAAAGCAGAGGCTTTCAAAAATGTCACTGGCAGCTGCTCACCACAATACTGTTTCCTCCAGTACCACACTTTCTTTTAGTTCCTCTTCACCTATTCATTGCTTGAAATAAGAAAAAACCCAAGATCTTTAGCAACAAGGCAGCTACTTTTAAAGTCTACAATCGCACCCACACTACGCAACTCCTCTGCAAATTTTGGATCCATCAAAGACCGTCATAGTTGCTCCTTGATCCTGGTTCCTCCTCCAGAGATCTCTTGACCAGTGAACCTCAGAGACTCCTCTCCATGTTTCTTAGCTTCTATTGGCTGTAAAATGTGTCATGTTTTCTGCCACTTAAGTCTTCTCTTGCTTCCAGGAGAGATTGTGAACAAACAGAAAGAGGCTAGGTCTGCTGATGGTTACCGAGCAAGTGTAACAGTTTTGAAACTGCCTCTGGCTCAGGATGTCTCTGAACTGTGGACGTTAAGCAGCTCTCAAAGAACAGTTTCTTTGTGGCTTATTTCTTATGTTCATGTCCTAATCATACCACACTGACTGTTGTCTGAGACAGGATAATGGTTCAAAGGGATATTTGATCAGACTCAGCCTGGCAGCTCTGATGGAAGCCCTTCCCAGCCTAGAAGAGGAATGCTGCTTCTCCCTCTAAAAAGAAATTGAGTACCCCCTGGCAAAACTTCTGACAGTGTAACTGCCTTCTTGTGGAAGCCCTTCCCCACCCTGCACACCTTTGTTTCTCCACTGGACAGGTTTGCAGTATTTATAAGACTGTCCTGTTGGGAACCTGTCAGAAAACCCACTATTCTTTCTCCTTCACCACACAATTTTATTGTGAAACTTTCAGTCCCGTGACAGAGAAGAGACAAATCAATCTTCTACAACCTGGTCAGATAAGTAAGAAAGTAAAGCTTATTATAGTTGTACACCTGTCCCATGCAGGATATCTTTACTTTTTCAGAGAGAACCTTGCAAGAGATGGTCCAGTGCAGGGCCAGGAGTCACTCAGTAATTCTCTTGGGTCCCTTCCAACTCAGCATATTCTGTGATTCTGTTTCTGCTGTTTTAAATGAATCCTAAATCAATTTCAAGACCACAAAGAGACTAGCAAAGATTCTGCAAAACCCTTGTCTCTCCAGCCTGATTACCAGCTTCAGAAGTGCTTGTTTAATTCTTGGAAACTGAATGCAGTGCTCACATCTGATGCAAATCAGCTCTGTAGCCTCATGGTCTGGTATTGTCTGAAACAAGACATTTCACCTTAAGTATTCTATCATGACAAGTAAGTGCTCCTTTTTTTTTTTTTTTAATAATGCAAGTACCACTTTTTGAGCAAGTTGCATTTCTTCTTAGCTTTGTTCATGTCTAGATAAAGTCTGGGATAAATAAGACAAAAAAGAGCATGTAAACATTTTGACAGGTGTAAGCTGGAGCACCATCTCAGCCTGTTCAGCCAGTGAGCCACTAGCTCCTTCCACAGCCAGGCAAGAAAACCAAACAATTTTATTCACATCCAAAGACTGCAGTCTTAATCCTCCCACACCAAGAGAAACTCCTCAGGCTTTCACCTACTGCTGTGCTTGTTCAATGCTAAAGATAAAAAACCACCTAGAATTCTAACAATAGCCTGGCTCCTGACCCATTAAAAGGAAATTGGTCAAATGTTGTCACTTGCAAAAAGTATAACTTCTGAATGTGTTTGCCCAAGTGGATTGTTACTATAGCTCCCTGCTATGGCTGACTGGTGCTTTGCCTCCCTGAACTTGACAAATCAGTTCTTTTTAATACTGAATGACTTTCTACAAAACAGTGATGGTTTTTCCATATGTTGATTAATTTTCAGTCTTGGTAATAAGTTAAGAATAGAAGTGTGCATAAATATGTATATTGTTTTATAAAGAAACCAAAGGCAATAGTAAACGACAGACACATTTTTTCCAGAGCCTAATCAGGTGCAGCTGTGTTATTACAAGCTTGTGGCAAAATGCCAGTGCAGGCTTTTGGAGAAGGGTGCTTAGGAGATGCTGCTGAGCTGTGGCAGTTGTTCAGCATGCTCAGGAGCAACCTTACCTCCCTGCTCCCATGAGCTCAGGAGATTGGAAAGACAAGCTAAGAGACCACAAATGGAGCCAGGCCCTGCTTCAAAAGCACAGTTCTCAGGTCTGAATGGGCCAGCCTTTGAGGCACTGCCTTTCATTCTCTTTGCTTCCCAGGTGCTGCAGCTCCAGCATTGCATCTTTGGTGTTTGAGAAAGGCCATGCTGAGAGACCAAGAGTCAGAAATACTTTCATGCACCCTGGACCACTCACCCTGTGACAGCCCCCTCTGCCAGCCCCTCCTCTCAAGGTTGGGGTTCAGACCATATGTGTTGTATTTTTGTCAGACTCCCACTTCAGCTCAGTCCTAGTTTAACATCTGAAAAAGCATCTGTTGTTCTGCTGTGCCCAACTGCTTCCATCCCCAAGAAGGCAGGCCAAAAATACCCAGGGACTTTGAGACATATTTATGTTAAGACAGCCCAGCAAATGGGTTATCCTAAAAACTTAGAGGAATGAATGCCACTTGGTTTCTACCTCCAAGTGTAAGTTAGCATCATTCTTCCCTTTGAAAAGAGGCTGCAGCAGATGGATCTAATATACCATATAAATACACAAGGTGTGATAAAATGAAGAATTTATTCAAGGTGGAAGCTCATGAGCAGGAACAGAAAAAACAGAGGGGCAATAACCCTTCAGAATTTAAATGCTTTCTAATTTTATAGTAATATAATATAATTTTACAGTAATAACTAATGGTTATTACTATTAACCAGACACCAACCAACTTGTCATGAGTGATGAGTCAATTTATGGTAGATTACAGTGGTTCTCTTTATGTATCACTTTTTGAAGAGAGCAGGACCTGAGGAACTACCCAGGCTGTCTCTGCTCAGAAGTTAAAACTTTAGAGTGTGGCAGTCCACAATGAGCTCTGCCTTCACTTTTAGTATATAACACAAAATAATCACCACAGGAATAATAAACACAAAATAATAAACAGGAAGAGACCTGCCCTGTGACTTTGCAATTTGGGTCACCCATGAGTGAAAATATTCCTCATGAAGACTCTGTCCAGTTCCCACTGCCTCCCACAGAGTCTTTCCTTTCATTGTAATACTGGCTAAATAGACCATAATATAATATTCAGGATTGTATGTCTTCAGGCTTCTGGGCATTCAACCCAAAAGTATTTCAAGATACAACTTATAAACATATTTTTCCCCCTCTGTACTCTGCCTTTGGAAGAGCACTAGCTGCTGTGAACAGATTGTGCTAGCTGAAACAGGCAACACAGTCATGGGAAACCCAAGAGCACACTCTGTAATATTAATGCTCTAAAATTTAAAATTCTAGACTTTGGTTGCTAAGCTAAATTGCAGAACTCTTCGTAGCAAATCCTTTACCAGGACTAGAGCTAGAAGAGGATTTTACAAAATGCTAAAATGGCACTCAACTTATATTTCACCTCAAGTTTGGCCATCATACTTTGCTATCTGCAACTTATCATCTTCGATCATTTGAGAAAATGTTTTGATTGCGGAAGTTTACAATGGAAATAAAAATCAAATATCAATTTAATAACTAACTAACCCTGATTCAAAATTGCAAGCGATCACTTTGTGTTTGAAATTCATCTAGTCTTTCTCAGATGAAGACAACATTTTTTCAAATGTTTAAGTTTACTTCAATAGTGGAAAACTAGTTTGCCTCCATACGTCCATTATAATATCACCAGGGGGAGAGCTTTATCACAGGAAAAATAGCTACTCTCAGTTTTTGACAACTGGAAAGTCTTCAAGAGCAAAGAACAAGCAAAGGGCAAAGTGAAACAAATGTTTGGGTTTTTCTTTAATTATATGCTGTATATGATTTGCTTTTTCTAGTCATAGGTCAGTTTTTTCCCCCCATCAAGGGAGACTACATTAAACTGACTATTGAGCACGTGCTTGTGCTAACCACAGCCAGAAAAAACATTGCATTAGTGCCATTCTTGGGAGAAGCTGTAATTTGTCATAGTAACCTCCTAAAGCACACGTGGGATGTGAGCAATAATTTTGCTCTGATTGCCATACGTTAATCAGTACAAACAGTCAGTTGGGCTGCAACGACTTCTCTAGAAGTGCTCTATCTGAAAACAGCCACACAACAGCTGCCAAGCCACCTGTGTTCAAATGGCTTTCGCACATCCGCTTGAACTCCTCCACTACCGCCGCCAGCAAATGGCCTAAAAGCTGATCACCACGCGGCTGCTTCCAGGAGCTGAGCTTGTACACAGCAACGTCACTTTGAAAAATAATGGAAGCAAGTTACCTGTTGGCAGATAGACCACCAGGAACAATTACAAAGAGATGAAGTAGACACCACTTACACTGTTG
Organism: Trochalopteron elliotii; assembly: GCA_024734555.1. NCBI lineage: Eukaryota > Metazoa > Chordata > Aves > Passeriformes > Leiothrichidae > Trochalopteron > Trochalopteron elliotii. The sequence continues at coordinate 294,274 of JANPWX010000136.1, forward strand.
CACTCAAGGCAAATACTCTTGTGTGCCAGACAATTGTACATTTGGCTGTAGCCTTGAAGGAGAGCCAACAAATTATTCAATAAGTCTTTCAATAAAGATCAAAGTCCAAATCATCTTGAGTCTCAGATAAAATTTTATCTGTTTGATTTAGGAGCACTTTTTACAGCTGTTGAAATATACCCCTCCCTGCCCTAAAGTGAGGATATTTTGAATTTCTTTCCTGAAGCAGGCACAGTGAAACAAGACATTGTGATCTTGTTTATGCCTTTTACAAAGGCAGATTGCTCCCAGCCTCTAATGTTCTACTCTACTGCCCCTTCCTTCAACCCACTGAATCATAAATTCAATCTTCCCAAAGACCTGATGTCTTCTGGTCATCATACATATATACTCATGCCAGAAAATAACCTGTATTCTTTGCTTCCATTCCAACACTCAGCATTAAGCTGTATTTATGAATCTTGTCTAACATGGTCTTTAACAAGTTCACAAAGTTGCTCATCTGCAGTGTAATTTATTACCCTATCCACCCTCGTATTTTCTGCAGAATAAGCTGACAGAGATTTAATAATAAAAAAAAACTGCCTCAGGAAGACTAAGGAAATATAAAGTTTTTACTTGAAGGTTAATGTGAGACTTAGGACATGAACCAGAGACTTCCAGCAAGTTTTTTCACCAATGGATTTCTTCCCTTTCTCTTTTTTTTTTGTGATCATGGGTTTCTAATTTCTCTTATATAGTACTCTCTAATTTCTCCAGAATAGTACTCAAAAAACCATAGCTCTCATATTGCAAAATTATATACATTTACTAAGACCAAACAAACTTGTGCAGAATCCATAATAATTTAGGCACATTCAATTAAGTCAGGGATATTGCTTGCAAGCATTTGTATGAGTAATCTCTAATTAACCAACTGACCAATTTTGAAATTTTAATGTTTCTTAAAAATAATTTTAGAAAATTACTTCCTGCATGATGGTTTTCTGTAACATGGGTGAAAACAATGTGTTTCACTCAAACCTGGTGCCACATTTGGTAGAAGGCTAGCCATCAGAAAGCAACGTATTGTGTCTTTCAGTTTGCACAGTATTCCTCCTCATGAACCAGAGGTTCCTAGTGTTTTCAGGCTATGACCACTCTTTTCCCACCCTCCTTATGGCTCAGTGTTTCTTTTGTTGCCAGGGGATTACAAATGTGTTGAAAGACAGAAGCTCAAAATGGCATCTAAAGAGTTTTGGTGGAGCAGAGAGTCTGCAGCTAGCTTTCAGGAATTAGACATCAGCTGTTGTTGCAATCAAACACACAAAGAAATTAAATCAAATCAAATCTTTTTCTAAAGCTTGATATGAAGAAAAGAAAAAAAAAATCCCACAAACAACACCCCGCCATAACTATCTCAATACACTCCCTTGCTTCATACTGAAGGGTATTGAGTCTCTTAAAGTATACAGCTCATGCTTTGACACCAAGTGTTAAGAACACAATCCTTTTCATTTCAAATAATTACTCTCATATTCCAGTACCGAAGACAGAGTGCAAAGTTAATGACACAATAAATTCTACCCCAAATATGTTCTATGCAACTTAATCACACTCAGGGAAATTATTTGCTCTACAGAAAATACTCTTAACAATCCACAAACTACTGGAATGCAGCATGCAGAATTTAGGAAGACAGTTGTTAAATTCCAGGATTTTCCCATAGAGAGAGTTGCTGCCCACACCAGCAGTGGGCTACAGTAACAGAACTGTGCTTTACATTTCGCATTCAATTAAAAGACAAAACTTAAGAAACTTATATGCACTGTATATTTAGAGAAGCCAGACCTTAAAGAGATCAATCATTGGCAAATAGTCAATAGTATAGTTTAGATTGAAAGGAACCTCAGGAGGTCCCAAAGATTAGCCTCCTACACCCAGCAGGATCAGATCCAAGGCCACATTGCTCTGGCTTTATCCAGTTGAAAACCTCCAAAGATAAGCTCTTTAGGCAGCCTGTTCATGGTTCTCATATAGGGGTTCCACCAACTTTAAGCAAAACCTCTAGCTTCAAATTATACCATTGTCTCTAATCCTCTCAGGACCCACAACTGTAAAAAGCAGACCACTTTCCTGACAGCCTCTCCATATTCATTGGAAGGCTGCTATTAGCTCCCCCTGAAGTTGCATCTTTTGTTACACTGAAGATCTTGTTTATGGACAAAGAGGAAGCATAACATATATACAAGTAAAGTTAAGAATTTATTGTTAGCATATGGAAATCTTAGTCTATTAGTCTAGATGTAATTACTACAGGAAAAGAATAATACATTTCTCCATTTCTCTCCTTCTTAGGGGTTATTTTCACCCTTCTACTATTACTCTGCATCTCAAAATCAACATCTCCAGACTGCTGGAAAGGATAACTTGAAGCTATCAGCATCTGAAGTCCTTTGTTGGGAGGAATATGCTGCTGCTTTCTTCTTCCTCCCTCTAGGATCTACTTGGGGTTCTTTTTATTTTTGCCAACATGCTTTACAATCTTTATTTTTCCCTATTGGCCTTCAGATCCAAATATATGATATATGAGCCCTTCACATATGTTAGATGTGATTTCTTTCTTCTGTTACTTCCTAAACACAATTTTACCAGTTTTTGTTCTGCCCTAAACAACAAAACCAAGCCAAACAAAAAACCCACCAACCAACCACAAAACCAGAAAAACCTGCCAAAAAACAAACCACGCAATAAACCCCACAGCCCAAACAAAGAACCACTCCCCACCCCTGCCACTTGACTGCTGCTGAGTAACCACTCACCAATACAGGACTACGGGGTTTCCAGTTCCACATGTGTGCCCCACCGCTAATCTGTACCCTTCTATTCTACATCCTTTGTTTCCAATTCTAAAGGCTTGCTATCATATAACACACCTGCATTTCTCTCCACATCATTATTTTGGTCATAAATATCTCATTGTACATAAAACACCTGCTTAATACTCTTATATACGTAAAACTATGATTGCACCACCTAAAGGTAAACAAAAGTAAAAGAAATTAACCACAGACACCTGGCCAGTTATAGGAACTGTTATAGCAAAGCTAAGTAAAACAAAGATTCATGCAGGTCAAAGAAAGTCCAGAAGGGGAAATATGATATTCCTCCTCAGACCCAAGGCCTGCAGACTCAGTACTGAGCTTATGGCCTGTTACTAACAACCATAATAGACTATTACACTGCTTGTCACAACCTTCTTGGAAGAAGCTGAATGAACCATAATCCATGACCATCTTGGTGGCCTTTCACTAAATTTGTTTCAGGTGGCTGAAATCTTCCTTGGACTCAGGAACCCAAAAATTAGACACAGTCTAAATGCAGAATAATACAAAATACCAGATACATCATCCTAAGTACTATCAATAGTCACCCTGCCTTCTAGGTAGGTTATTAGGTAATCGCAAAGTATCAGCTATTTCTGAGAAGTTCCTACTTTAATTTACCTTCTTTAACTGCTCATACGCTTAGCTGGATACTGCTTCTTCTCAGTAGAAAGAATAAACAAATAAATAAATAAATAAAAACAGTCAAGTCTCCAAAGGCTAGAGTTACATGGGTAACCCCTACCTGTTCTGGTCTAACACAGTTGGGCCACAGGAGCCTTTAACAACTCGACGGACGTCAAGTCATAAAGAACCCCCAGGGAGTATTGAATGGCTGGCTTTTCAAAGAGCTTTAAGATATTACCACTGCAACTCTCCATGTTTACTAGCCCCACAGTCCAACTAACCAAGCAGAAACTTAAGTTGGTTGTTGGGTTTTGTTTGTTTGTGGAGTTTTTAACCCAGATAATTTCACACACAACAGACTTAAGAAATTGCTCGTTTGAGATTCCTTCAGCTATTGAGTGTGAGAGGTGACCTAAAATCCGAAGCAACGGATGATGGTTGTAAAACCAGCGAGTTCCAAATTTTTTTTAAAAAATCACCTATTTCTTTGCTACTTAAGCATGTCCTTCTAAAAGACTAAGCTACTGTGCTGAAAGCAAGACTGCATATGTATCAAGAGCTTAAGTATCTAATTTACAACTCACAAGTACAGCAAAGGAACCCTTTACTATGCAAAGCAAAGCTCTTGACTCAAACTTCCAGGCCAAGTCTTCCAGCCTGCTCAGTAGTCAATCTCTAGGGACAATTTTGTTTCACAGACAGCCCTAGCAAGAACTCTATAGGTGTCCACAACCAGGGAGTCTCAGAAAGGACATGTGTGTTGGGAAATCCTGCACTGCTCGTCCTAAGCCAGCCCGTCTGCGAGACAAATTCTGGGCACTGCATTACTCTGCATGTTGAAAAGGGGATGGGGAGGAGGCAGTACTTGCAGGGAAGACAGACAAAACTGGAGAAAGTATGAAATTACCTATAGAATCATATGTCAATTCATGTCAGAAAGGAGTTCAGGGCGACGACCAATCCATGCTCCTCCAAGCTGGGTAAACTACAAGACTGGATCATGTTACTCGTGCCTTAATCTCTTAAATCTTAATTCTCTTGAAAACCTCCTAAATAGACAGAAAAATCTCTCAGGCAACCTACTGTACTGTTAACTGTCCTAAGGGTATTTTTTTTTTAATATTACATCTTGGCAGAACTTACCCTGTTTCAAATTATGCCTGTTGTGTCTCATCCTCACACTGAGCACCCCTGAGAAGTCTTGCTTCACCTTACTCCGTAGCTTCAAGTGCCGCTATATACTTTAGCATTTTTGATTGCAAAAGTAGCCTGGATTTCTACAGGACAAAGTAAGTCTGTGTTTTAAGTGAGGTGCAGCAGAGGTGCAAGTGAACTGACCTTCCAAGAGGTTCCATTGGAGTCTAGTGATAAGGACCAACTCCAGATGTTAAGAGTGATCCAGGAGTCAACAGCTGCTCTTGCAAGGAAAGAGGGGCTTACTTTTTATTATTTCACAATATTAGAATTAAATATAATAGTCTAGACTGATAAATGAAGTGTCAGCTTCTGAAAAAACAAAATCCAGACAGGAAACCCTTTAGCACCTCAGATCAAGGGATAAACAATCAACCTTATTAAACCAACAAACCAAGTTTATTTATATAAGTCTGTACAATTGTGATGAACTATGCTAGGACACCAATGAAACAAAGTAAACAAATCTCTCCCTCTCTAACAAGTGGGAGGTGTAGCCACTCACCTTTACATGCATTTAAAGGAAAAAAGATTACAGCTTTCATACAATTATGTAACTGTTCAAGAGTACTTTCTTCATGTATTATTCTCAATATAAGAGGTTTGCATAATTTACTGATGGTTGCCTTCTCTAAAAACAGTATTTTAGCAAAACCCAGAGACTTTGAGAGGGTAAGTGGCAGCTTCATAATTGCAGATAACTAGGACACAGCCCATCATTCAGACTGGCATCCTAAACTCACTGCATCTCCTGTGTTTGGGTTTTCTCTACTAAAAGTTACTTGCAACACTGTATGGGTCTCACCCACATTTTGGTTGGATTACAGATAGTCCTGTGTTACCAAACGCAGAAGTTAAATAAACCTAATACATCAAGGCCAAGCATATTAAAAATACTGTATTTGAGTTAAGTTTACCTTTAGAGACCACTTGTCACTGCATCTCAGAGCTCTGAGGCATTTCTGTGGAAAAAATCAGTTCCTGAACTGTTTGATTTGGCAATTATTTCTGCAAACCATTAGAGAGTGATTATTTTTAAAACTGTCTATTGCAAAGTAAGTTTAATTTTTATCACAAATCACTTTAGCTGTTGAAAAAACCGAATCATATCAAATGCATATCTACACAGTGAATCACAATGTTTCCTATGAAGTTATGATGGTAGATCCCAAAAATCCAATCTTAAAAAGTTAAAAGTATGTATATGTGACAGCCTACTGTTAACTCCAGAGAAGCTGCTAAAATAGGCCATCAAATAAAGTAGTCTATGATTACATATTTACAGAATAATCCACATGTCCTAGAACTATGGACTATTCAGTAAATAAGTATTGAAATATTTCTATTTATTTGTTTACATGGTAGGCTTCATACGTGGATTTTCTTTTTATACACAGTTTGTAGAATCAATCTGCACACAATTACATGATGTTTCTTTAAAGCTACTGTTAAAAAAAGGAACAGAAAGTTAAATAAGAACTAGATTAAAGTTTCATTAAGAATCCAACAAGGAAGTATCAAACACAGGTTGAAAGACAACCAGTGTATGATTTCAGAAAAACAGTAATGCTCTGACACAAGAAGAGCATTGCATTTTCCCTCTTTAGAGTCCCTCAGAAACATTCCTATCCAATTCAGTGCTTAAGTTGTTATATATGTACTGGCCTGAGTAGGAACACACACGTGCTTGCACGCTTACCTGAACAAGGGCCTCTAAACTTTTAGACTTCTAATTCTTTTAATTTAGTTCTTAGTTTCATATATTCACTTGCATCTTGTTTGGAAAAGTTCTTTGTTAAACGTCACTTATATTTACATTTGATTTTTTTCTCTTTTTTACACCTGAGTGATAATTTAGCTGTCAATTTGTGTCCAGTCAAATATTCCATAAAGCCATACAATTCTTGTGCTCCTGTTGCACTCCACTTGTACCAGTTTATACATGAAAAATGTCCATCACCTACCTCTCATTTTTTTATTGTTACCCTCTGACCTTTCTATTATGTCCTTCCCCTTCCACAGAATGGCATTTTTTTAAAAAAAATTTGTTTATTGATAGAAGCCCCATTTAAATGGTTCAGAAAGCAAGAAACAAAGTGAGCTGGAGCCCAGGGAAGACATGATAATAAATCATGTAATATTTGTTAATATTATAACAAATATGTAATATTGAAAGCTTGGAGAAGAAATTAAAGCCCAACCACATGAGCTCCCCAGGGTCACCCCATAAAAAGCTACTTCACCCAGTTACAGCTGTAGTCTGGATGTGCTATAGATGACAAGTCCCACATTAAGAGCTGTGTACCTCTTTCTCATCAGTTAAGTGTAATTAAAAAAGGGAACATGAAGTTAAATAGCTATATCAGCCAAGCCGTTTTAGTAAGAAGAATCACATTTAATGAGTTTTTTTCTTGCAACTTCAGATGCTCAAGTACAGCTGGTAGAAATTCAAAACAGCCGTAAAGAACTGTGACAGACGGATACAAAGAGTACTGCAGCTTAAAAATGATAAAAAACACCTGAAAAAAAGTCACACAACCCTCCCAAAAAAATTTACACTTTGAACCTAGGCCAGTTTTTGAAGATTCCCTTCTCCAAAGCTAGGACGAAGGAGGAAGAAGAGGGAGAAAGTGCAGATGACCTTCCAGCCACAAAGGTCTTGCCCCAATGTTTATTCACTGTGCCTGTGGTGGTATGTAAGGGGAGATCACCAAGTGCTGATTCTGCGACTGCCAAGAAATTCCTATGGAAATCCAGACCTCAGGCTAATACTGAACACAGAGTGGACCAACGAGCTGCATCAACAAAATAAAAACAAAACTCAAACTAAAAGAAATGGGAAAATCCCAAATAGCACAGATCCACATTTGTGAGGGGAGCAGAGGAAAGGGCAAGAAGGGAGGTCTATACAGTAAATAGTTGAATGGTTTATGTTACAGATGACTGGCAGTTTTAAAGAGTCTCTTCCCAGCTCCATTGCTGCTCCAACCCAGAAGGGAGAACTGAAAAGGGAGGAAGAAAAAGTAGGACATCATCATGGAGCATGCAGGATCAGAAGCAGCAGAGTGGGCATGCTCAAATAAGCCCCCGTCTCTTTTTGTAGTCCTCCAAGTTCAATGATCGCCGAGGGGCACCATCTTTTGCTGGAGGAGCCTTGGAGGTGATGGCCAGTGCCTTAGATTCTGTTGGGGACAAGAAAAGAGTAATGACCAAATTACAGGCAAACTATAAATTTTTACTTGTTTTTGCTGACAACTTCACCACAAAATCACGTTTGGCTTCTCTAGTATACATCAGGTTAGAACTTCAGTTAATAATACAGACAGTATCAGGGAGCTTATCTTCATAGATGCAGCACATGCAATTTTGACTCTGTGTGTTAATCCTGCTGTTAATCCAGAGACAGATAGTAAGCAGAAAAGGTCAAATGTTCTGTCTATGTCTACAACACACATTTTTATCAGTCTCCAGATTCTTCTGTTAAGCAAGGAGACTGCACTAAGTAAGATACCAAAATGGTGTCCTGTCTAAGGAAAACTGTTTCTCATCCTCCCCTCTTCAGTGTCCTTCAGTGCTGAACCCTCATCTGCTTGGTAACTCTGCAGTTCATAACTCTCACAAGCTGTTTCAGGAAGTCCCTTGTTCTTGAACTCCTGCCTCGTTCTATAGTCTTATATCCAGAGTTTCCATCTTGACCTAGTTTGGAAAAACAACAACTTCTGCTCTTGCTTCTTGACAAGGTTTGTCTTGGTGCATTCTTACAGTACCTCCTAAATTACTGTCCTCCAAGAAACTGCAGATCTAATCCTTCAAGTAATGCAAGAAATACTAAACCTTGTGTGTCAAATTGCACTGGTATACTCTGCCCATGCTTTCCACCCACTGGAAAACAACTTTACAGGACACAAGAAAACAGCCTCAAGTCGCACTAGGGACATTTAGACTGGATATTAGGAGAAATGTCTTCACCAAGAGGGTTGCCAAGCATCGGAATAGGCTGCTCAGGGAAGTGGTTGAGACACCATCCTTGGAGGTATTTAAAAGATGTGTAGCTGTGGCACATTGTGACCTGGCTTAGTGGTGGACTTGTGAATGCTGAGTTAATGGTTGGACTTGATAATCTTAAGGGTCTTTTTTCAATCAAAATGATCCTATGATACTCAACTGTTCTTGTCACACATCTCCTGCTGTCAAAGTCAAGATAACAAAGGGGAAGACCCAGCAAGTTTGTGTCTATTATCTTCACTCACTGGTCAGGGTTTTCATTTCCCTAAAATTTAGCCTCAATACCATCTGCAATGCCTAAGTTAGGGAACAGCAACTTGGTAAAGGAGCAGGTTCAAAATCAAGTAAAAATACCTTATCACCACAGTATGTGCACAGAGGACAGAACAGAACAGCACAGACACACATCTTATCTGCTGTCAAAAGTTATTAGACAAATTAACGAAGCAAGTATCAAGGTAGCTGCCAAGACTTATTAAATACAACAATCATTTTTTCCCCAAAGATTATGTAAGTCATAGATAATACTGACTGGAAGAGCATATCAAAAACCACTCATCATCTCCCTCTCTCCCTAGGTTTCAAATTAGGGATATGGGGATATACAGGCTTTTAGTCTAACACAATATGGGTGTTCTTCTTTTCTCAATGGATGTCACTATCACACATCCTCTCCTCCTCAGTTCAAGATACTTTCCAATATGGTAAACAAAGTCCTTACTCCCATTTTCAAAAGCCCACCAATAACTTTGAAAAAATTATTCTGGAAGAAGTAAGTTCTACCAAAATGGACCAGACAAATCACATCCCCAAACTCAGATGGAACACCTACCTGAACTGGGAACCTGAAGATCAATCTTTACATCAAAGTCATGTACTTTGAAAAGGTCTTCTGAGAGGTCACTAGCTGATTTAGAGTTCACATCTTTATCTTTTCCTTGACCCTGAAATGAAAATTACAGGTAAGTCTTCAAATCTTATCTGGCCGTACAAAAATGTTTATTCCCCTCTTCTGTCATAAACATACTTAGTGTAGCTTTCATATTGCTAGAGCAACTCAAATTTCCTTCTCCAAGGACGAAGAAGCTTTTTTTTTTATGATAAAGCTCTATGGGGTACCCTTTTCTAGAACCGAAGCATGCACACCTGCTTACTCACAAGTTTCACAGAGTAAAAGGGTGGCAGTGTGAGGAACATAAGAGACCAAAATGGAAACTCACCTTACTCATGTCCTTTGGAGCATCTGGTAACACACCAGATCCATATTTTGCATTTAGCTGGGCAAGGATGGCAGCTTGGACAGCAGGATCTCTGGACTGCAAAAGCAAAATATTAGGGAAGAATAAAAATAAAAAATGACTGCATTTAAATTTGCAAAAGCTAGAACTACATTTTGTTCAAACAGTGTTCATTATCCATGCATCTAAAACCGTAAGATATTGTATATCAGTGCACCAAACTTTCAGAATCTCTAAGGGCTGCTGAAATCATCCTGACATTATCTGACAGTAACAAAATAAAAATCATCTTCAGAAAGCTTTTATTTGAAAAAATCAGAAATACATTTCCTGATTACATGGCTTGTTTCTGTGACTACTCTTAATGCTACTGTAATAGCATTTGCTTTCAGCTTACTGTTCTGCCTGAAACACTCTACTATAGAGAAGAAATCTTTAGAAGACTATTTTGTTTACCTAATAGTTCTCTAGCACAATAAATGTACTCAGTTACGACTCTTTTCTAATAAATAAATATTTCAGAAATATTTCATTCAAGTCCTGCAACAGAATTTCCTTTTTATTTCCTTGCTGGCTTGTGGAGAGCAAACCTGAGCAGTTGTTTTTTTAGGTACCTACACCAGAACCACATATTATCCCAGAACAGACCTAACAAGGCCAGATTACTTAGAAGAAGGAGGTGATCACCTTATTATTCATCACTTATATATGGAGGGACTGCAGTAGAAGGTTTTGCCGCAGTATCACATGGGAAGTTTGTGCTGAACTACTTTATCCATCACAGGCTCAAAATGTTTGTTCTCCTCTCACCTTTAACTAATTTTCCAGGAAACTTTCAGCTAATTAAAAGCGAAACTCACACCTAAAGCAAACTGTCTTCACAGAGCTAACTAAACCTGAATAATTCGACACAGATGAACTCATGACAGAAGTCTCCATCATGGCTGCTTTTGCAGTACATACCCACATCACTTATGTCCTTCACACTTTGCATTAAAAAAGAAGAGGGACCTGGGTCTCACTCAGCTGTATCTCACACTGGCATCCAGGGCGTTAATAGCATATGGCACAGTTGGGAAGTTCTGTTCCTAAACTCTGCATTACATTGGTTTCTGGTTTTCAGCAAATTGCCTCAACTGAACTTAAGTATTACACTCACATTAGACACTATTGTGGGCTTGCACTGCCGCCTAGTAAAGGGGTCCATTTGTTGGTTTTTCATGCTGTGACTTTCAGCCTGGAGAAGAAATAGCACATGGTTTTGCAAAGTCTGCCACTTATACCCTTTTAAATCCTCCCACAGCCCCCCATCCATGCAATTACTCATCTGCTATATACAACACTAAGATCAGAGAAAAACCAGCAACAACATTACAGATTAGAAAGTTTTTAATGCACCCATCATCCTGCGCTTCACAGGACAAAACTGCCCTTATTGCATACAACAGAAAACAGGCACACAACTCTCAGGATAGTTAATGTTTAAGCATTTGTTAACAAGCTAAACTCTTCTTTAATAAAAATGTAACTACAGAGAACCGAATATCTCCCTCACTTTCTTATTATCCGAAGACTCCTTTATGAGGAGACTTAATTTTCTTTCCCATATAAAATGCAGTAAGTCACTCTTATAGTGACTAATCTGCTGATAACTGAAGTAAGCAAAAGGATAAAGCAATGTGCTTTAAAATCATGTCATTTGCCTATATGAAAGATTTTACAGACAATTTAAAAAATTAGTAACTTCACCATGCAATTATCTCTCTTTGCATCATTTCATCTCTACTTGTAGAAAAGTATTAATTCAGCACTATTTACCACAAGAGCCTTCTCAGACTCAACGATATTCCACTCTCTATTTCTCTGGTTGATGTAACTGCAGAATGGAAAAAAAGGAGGGTGGGGAAAGAAAAAGAAAGTGACTGTCATTTATCAGTCCCTACACAACAAAACACCTGAAAGCATTCTTGTAGCTTCATCCTGACCACAAATCAGTCTTATCACACTGCAACTGCCCCCTGGGGTATATAGAAGAGAGAATACATTTTTGACAGTTTTAACTGCATGACAGATACAAGAAAGCGAAGATAGACAAGCCCTAACATAGCAATCACAATACATATTAACATACTGTACAGGAAAAAAGAACCCAAATCCTGCAGTTAATTTGTTAATGCATTAGTTTCTCTTTTTTAAATATTGCTTGATACTATTTAAGAAAGAAAATTCCCAATGTCTGCTTCTTACCTGATTGCAGAAATATTTTTTGTTCGTTGACGATCCAGGGCCTCTGCTCTCTCTTCAAGTTCATTAAGCTGATCTTGAATCTGCTTGGCCTTATCTTGGTCCCCCAAGTCCTCAGCCATAGCCTTCAACCAAACAGTAACTCATTAGGCACTACTCTCTACCCAGAGTTACTCAGAGAGACAACGGATATATCCGTGAATCAGTCAGCTAATCCTACTCCAGGCAGGGAATGTTCTTCCCTGCATGGTAAGAGTACAACAAGGAGCTACACTTGGCTTACAGCTCAAGGCAAAACTGGATTTCTTATTCTGAAGAACTCTGAAAACTCTTACACTAAGGTGGATGTAAGAACACCAGTCCCAGCATGAGGAGGATAGGTCAGTTGGATGATTTAAGTTACAAGATTTAATAAATTTAACATTCCTTTTTAGCACATCAGGAGAAGAATTATTTCCGCAACTGCCAGTTAACATTTCCTTCATGGAGTGGAGAGTCTCCCAAGGCACGACAGCAGCTTATTGTGCCACCTGGTGAGAACAAAAAGCAACTGCACCCTGTGTGACAGGAACCTAATAATTTACACGGTCATCTACAGTAAAATAGTGACCACAAAAATACAGTTAAACCAAGGAACGTATATTAATACAAACTCTTGGGGTTTACTGTATATGAAGCTTGAATGTCTCGAGAAAGACAAACAACTTTTGGTTCTATTCGAGCAGTCCTATTGTCAGAGTTACTTAAGACTGCTTTTTTATTTCACTTCTGGGCTTTGCCTTTTACACACTGTTAGGTCTGCTTGTTCCACGAAGACTACAGCTAAAAACAGTTCAAGGCAAGTAAATCTTCTGGTCACTTTTTTTTCAATATAAATTACCAGCCATAAAATGACAATTCAGTCACCACTGAGTAAAAAATAATGTAACACAACTTCTGTTTTTCCTATCTTAAAATAAGAAGAGGAAATCAACTTTCAAACATTATTATGAGGTACTGTAGTGGTTGGTACTCTAAAAAAAAACCAAACAAAAAATCCAACAAACAACAAGAAAACCGACCCAAAAAAATGAAGAAAAAAGGAAAAGTTTCTGAGGCAGACCAGTTTAAGACCTTGTTTAACGGACACAAAAAGAGCTAGCTTAAATTGTTGGCAATTGCCCCTAAAAAAAGAGTGCAATAGCTGACTGGGTTCTGAGTATTCTGACGCCAGAAATGAACCTTGAGAACCACCTTCCAGCTGCACAGTTGAAGTCTAGCTTACTGCTGACTACTACCAAAATCCAGATGAGCTCCAGTTCTTCAAAATCAGAGACTGCATTAAGCTTGCAGGCATCATCTCATCTCTCACCTTCTCCTTTAATAGCTGAGTTTTCTTCATGGCATAATTTGGAGGTGCTTTTCTGAACCTTTCCTTCTCTTTCACAATCTATAAGATGCAGAGAAAGCTACATGAATATGCAAATATAAAATCCTTGTTTCAATACTTAGAATTAGAAGCAACAGATGAGTATCACCTAAGAAATTAATTTATTGCCACTGAATTTGACGTATGCTCTGATGATTCTGTTTAGTTTGTGCCTTTGGAAATGACTTACAGGTCTATTCTCCTCACTACCTACAGAAACCTGATGCTAACCACCTTTGGTCAGTATCAAGCAAGTACAAAATGGCAAAAACTGTGATAAATGCAATTACTATGATGCTGTCAGTTTTTCAGAACTTGGGAACTAGGTTGCCATATTCAGGAGTTCAGAACTACACAACTCAAGTTCAAGAGGAGATAACGGCACAAACGATAAAGTAAAGCAGGAGTGAACACCAAACAACAGCAGCATCACCAAGCTACTCTATCCAGTTATGAAACTTCCTTTCGAGCCTTTTATTTTCTTCTTGTAAAGCAAATACCATGGTCATTTTGTTTTGTAACAGCTACTGCTCTACTGCATGAGTTCCTGTCACTTTTAAACACTGACACAGCTTCACTACAATGCACCATTTACCTCTTCTATGTCCTGATCATTAAACTTGTAGTTGAGGGCTTCTTTGATGGAGACTTCCTTCTTGTTTATCTCATCTAGTGTGGGTAGCTGCATCCCAGCAGAGAACATCTAAACACAAGACAGAGTTACTTTCCACTTAAAGTATGCTTGGCAGAAGGCTGCTAAGAAGAAACTAAAGTCTGGCAAACTTACTGCTTCCTTCCACTTCATAAATTCACTTTCAGTAAATTCCTGATTTGAGACAAATTCCAAGCGAAACACACGGGAATCACTGCCATGCCTGCAACAATAAAATGCAAAACATCCCCTTGTGATGGTGTAAAGGGGTGACCTTGGATCTATATGTGTAAACTGATTAAGAAGCCCAATACCAGACAACCACAGGTCAACACAATCATAACTCTCTGCATGAAATTTCTGGGGTATTTTATAATTTCCATTATGCACAAGGAGTAAAAAAACCCCAAAAAACAAATAAACCCAAGCCAAACATTCTAGCATTAAGTAGCATGACAAGGCCCAGTCTACTTGTCAGTTCTCACCTCCAAACCCCACACGGAACATCATTTGCTATGAAAAGGACACTGATTTGTGAACTAAAGAGGATTCCTTTAGTTCCTTACCGCAACTGTAGTCCTTTGTTTGTCCGTGTCCCACCAAGCTGGTAAACCTTTGCAGTCTCTACCACACCAGTTATTTCAGCAACCTGTATCACAGAGTAAAATATATGAGAAGAAGGATACAAGGGAGTTTTTTACTTCATGTTCCTGGAATGTATCTGGCGTATTCAAGCCTTTTAACTGGAAATAAAAAACCTTTATCTAGCTAACAATTCTAACCGGATCAAGGAAAGCAAGACTCTTCAGTATACGTTATCAGGTAGTGAATGAGTTGCTTCACATATAATTTTTCAGTTAATAAATTATACCATCTGAATGCTTGATGCAGTTTTTGTATCTTTTCAGCTCTGCCTTCCTGACCAAATAGTGTACACTGCCCTACCTTTCCTACTTCCTTCTCAAATAATGTTGGTTTGGGTTAACATATGTTCCAAATGCAATACACTATTACTGCTCACTAAACACAGACCTTCTGGGGGCCTTTCTAATGTAATTTTAGAGACTGTTACTGTATCCTATGATTACAGCAATGAAACAGAAAGACAAAACTGTGTGCTCTATCACAATCTCTTCTGAAGGCACAATGGTGTACTAGAAACTTGGTAAAAAAAAAAGAGTCAAGACCACAATAACTTGGGAACAGTCCTAAAAATAAGGAGTGAATATTACTTATCCTTACTTGGTCTAAGCAGAGTCTGGAACTCTAGTTTGCAATACAAATGATAAGACAACACGAACCAAAGCTGGGAGATCAGGCTTTGTTAGTGCTCCCTCTCTCTCACTAAATTTATCTCCTCCCATAGGTGGTCACATAGATTTATTTATTCTTAAACCAATCTCCTCCACCTCTTTGCCAGTAATGACATTTTCTGGTTATAAGAAATCTTTTTGTATCAATCCGTCACCGGTACCTGAGAACTGATAAGCTGCAAATATTTTATTACAGCACAAAAAAAAAGAACCAAATCTCTCAGAGCTGAACTCACCCGATAAACAGGTTTACTGTTGTGATTGCCAATGCCAATGCGGACAAAGCAGCCAGTGACTGTCTTGGCAAAGAAGGGCATGTGACACCAGCGCTCCAGCTTGTGCCGCGACAACCGAACTCGGTTCAGTTCTTCAGGCAAGGACACTGGCTGGGACTTGGGAGGAATTTCTTCTTTTCTGATTTGGGAAAGGTGAGAGGGAATAAAAAAAAAAGTAGAGACATAATCAAAACCCAAAAAGGGGGTTCTGAGTAAGGTGCAGTGTGAGCACTATTTAAATTGCCAGTAAAAGTCGATTCATCATGCACTAGTTGACAGTAGATGTGTGAATTTAGCTTTCATAAGAAGGGCTTAACGTGAAGTCCTAGACTTACTAAACACTGCCCCTGCTAGCAGAAAGCAGGAAGACACACACAAGGCAGTTTATAGACTAATGATTTAAGATAAGCCAGCACATGTATCTGCCCAGATATGTACCAGAGTTCTGCAGCAGCTGAACTGCAGGACTAAACAAATCAGTAAACAACGGTGTAATTTGGGCCAAACCTGATAGCAGGGAACTGAAGCTGCAAACTCGCCCAAGGTAAAGGAGTCACATGAACCATGATATAGTACCAAGGACTCAAATCTGAGCAATGCAATTGTATCCAGAGGCAAAAACACTTTAGAGACACTGAACTGCTCCAAACAATCCTCTAAAACAGCATGTGTCTACCTAAAGTGGATCTCTATTTCTGAACATACTTACAAGTAATCATAGCCCAGTGTTTACTACTTACTCTTCTTCTTCATCAGAGGATGACGATCTGGATGAGCGATCACTTTTCTCACTAGACTTATCATCCTCCTCTTCCTCTTCATCATCAGAGTATACTTCACTAGTTTTTAATGGCTGTTTTTTTGCAAGCAATTCAGCTGGGGGGAAGGACAGAGAACACAGAAAAGCAAGCTATAAATACTTTATGAACGCTTTTCTAAGAGCTGAACCTTAATTGCTTTAAAAAAAGTCCAAGAGGAAGACAGGTATTAATTTTACACTAGCTACAGGTGGCACATGTTCAAATCCACTAGTAAGCTGTGCACTTCATTGACTTCTCTCTTTGCATATACATGAAGTATTTAAAATCATCCTAAACCTCAGTTGTACTTATTTTCAGTCTCCCAGCTTGACTGCACATAGTAATTCAAGATGGGTTTAAGGACTGGATATACAAGAAAAAAACTATTATGATCAGAGAACTCATTGTTATTTCACAAGGAAAAAGGAAAAAAACCTCATGTTTGGAGAGGATCACAATAAAATCCAGAAGAGGAAAAAAAAATGGTTGCGTCAAAAGTCAGTGGCAAGATGAAAATGATGTGCCAGTGAAGAAACAAGCAAATGTAGACAGGGTATCACAAGCACAGTAAGTAGGAGTTTGAATGATTCAGAGATTAAAAACCTGAATTTAAGTGACCAATTCAGACCCATTAACTAAACCTTACTAAGAGCCATTCAGTGGATTGTGATGGAAGTTCTGTTTTTAGACGACCCCAGGGAGGGGTAGGGGTGAGGAATACTGCATCAGTGGTTGCCAAATATCACCCTAGGTGGTCGTGTTGGGTAAAGACCAAGGAAAACACAGTCCTGGAATTCATTCTCTCCAAGGAGGAGGAATGTTGCATTAATTTGAAACAGGAAGTATCACTTTCAGAGAGCTGCAATAATGCCTCGAAAACTGTAGCAATAGCAACATGTTTTCATACCTGTTCTGTTCTTCCTTTTCTCTCTTTCTGCTTTTAGCTCCTCCATTGCCTGAGATTTCTTGTCTAGCTTTTCATCCCGCTTTGATCTCCGCTCTTTGTTATGTGACATGACCTAAAAACACATACAGAAAGTCCCTCAACACCATAAATCCATAAGTTGAAAAGCATGAAGACAAAGATTATTCACATACCTTGAAAAATCTTCAAATAGAAATTACTAACATACTCCTTTTTGAAATCAGTTTTTTCAGTTCATTTTTTACAGAAGCTAGAGAGGGAAATCAACCTAGAGCATGGTTCTTTATTCTGCTTCATATCAAAAATAATGAACATTTATAGTTCAACGTTTCTGCCACCAAGTCTTAGTCTTAAAATTCCTCCTTAAAGTTAAAAAAGGACTAGAGAAATAAAACAGAAGTAATTCAGGAAATAACATGTAATGAGGAAAAACTGTATGAATATTCTTCTCATTTGCTGCTTCTGCAAGGCCAAATCAAAGCACTAGTTTTCATTTAGTAGCAAAGAGAAAAGTTATGTTAAAAAATACTTAAAGCACAAATAAAGTTGCTTGTAAAATCTGCAAGAAGGATCCAAATCTTAAATGTTTTAAGTCTTCTTGTGTTTTCCATTTCTAAGTGGTCTGTCTCTATAGAGAAAGCAGACTCTATAATAAGCATAAAAGACAGTCACTTGAGCTAAGTTGAAGTAATTTCTGCAAAGCACTGTAAAAGAACTCTAAATAAGATCATTTTACACATGCATATATGTATTTGCAAGTACACATTGTGCATTATAAACGGACTATTAAAGCGTACACACACGTATATATATGGAGTTGAGGGAGCAGGGAAATGAGGTTCATTCCACTCAACATGTGCCTAAGGGAAAACTCATCTCACCTAATTTGATTTTATGTGTTAAACATCTGTTTCACTAGAAAATAACATGGAATGAATTCCCAGCTGAAGATGCCCTCTTCCATTGCACAAAACAATAGGCAACAATAAGTGTAAACAATCAACTGGTTCTTAGATGGCTGAAGTTAGGCAAGATGAATCCCATCCCACTCTGGAAGCCTGCCTGCCCTGACTCTATGTGAATGGCAGGATCTTCACTACTTGAACCACGGTTGTTACAGAGGTCTGGCCTCAAAAACTGGCGTTGTCCTCTTTTTACTGGAGGTGGAAAAACTATAGAACTACTACTCCTCCTGGCATTCAAACTTTTCCTTGACATCCCTGCCAGAAGAAACTAAGCATTTTTTCCACTATATGCATGCGCATGGAAAATAATTCATAACAATTGAGCAGTTTTTGATCTGCTCTCTCAAACTTCTCAAGAAGATCACGTATGGAATGTTTCAAACTCAATGACAGAAGTTTGGCTAAAGGAACTGTAAAAGGTTGCTTTCCTTTTCTCATGTGGGAGGGCTATCACAGCAACTCTAGACATAGCTGCAACTTTGTGTTTTTCATTAAAGGAGTACCAGTGCACCCCTCAATTGGCCAAAGATGTTAACTTTCTCAAATGAATGGAAAAACTGAAGATGGCTTGAGCATATAAATTAACTAAATTCTGATCTGCTTACTACACTGTTTGACATTAAGGGAAAACATTTGGGGTAGAGAGGCCATATCCTATCTCCTTTTGCCAAGCGAAAAGGGTTTATTACCAAGAACAGTTTCACTTCCTACCTGGGATTCCTGGATCTGTGTGAGTTTTTTCTTCTCCTGCTCTTCCTCTTGCTTTTTCTTTTTCTCTTTCTTTTCTTTCTTTTTTGCTGTTTTTAGTTTTTTCTTGATTTCAAATCTAGAAGCAGTTATTGGAACAAAAAAAATGTATGAAAGAATGCTTTTCCTGAGAGAGCAAGGGATTGCTCAGATGTTATCACAATTGCTATTAGGTTGCAAGGAACACTTCAACTGCTTGTTCTTTTTACGTTATCCCGTCTCCTATTTCCATCCCTTCCCCAGGCAAATAAAGTGAAGAAAAGCTGAGTACACCAAGTGCAGTCCTACAGAGAGCTAACCTAAAGGGTTGATGAGACCATGTAGAAATTACTATTCCACAGAAATATGCCCTTTCTCCATCTTCCTCTTTGCCAGTGCAGCGATCATTGCATGCTGCCTCCAGCTCTAAAATCATATGGCTAATTCACATCATTTGAACCTAAACAGCTAAAGATTTTTTTCTTTAAAGTCACTATCATGCTAACTTCTTCATGCCTAAACTTCATCTCTCTACTAGCACCGGTCTGTATAAGAATGACTGCAATGTTTCTGGGAGTTCTCCTTCAGCAGCTAAACTCTCATCAGACTCAGTTTCTGCAGAAGAATTTACACACTTCCATGTCTACCTTCATGAAATATATCACCCTGATGTCCTATTTTCAGCACTGTATTCAGAAGAGTAAAAATTTCAACAGAACAGTCCCATGACTGAGATTCCACTGCACCATGGACTGGTCATTGGTTTAGTGAAGCGTGCATATGGACATACACAAGGAAAAAAAAAACTTCCAGCAACTGAAATTCAAAATGTGTTATCCACATGCACATTACACAGTCCATTCTTCTTCAGTCCTTTACACCTGGATTTTGTAGACAACAAACTGAAGTGTCAGATGAGCTCATTGCCCTTTATGCATTTAACATGAAGCATAACACACCACATCAGATGCAATGTCTGCTGTAATCCAAATGAGTATGAATCTTTTGAAAGAGTCAACTTATCATAAAGTTAAATGACTACCCCACAACCCTCTCAGTTCTATCTGCCAAGACTTTACATGGAACAGCACAAATTCATTTAGGATTAATTCAAGCTTTGATTGTTTTGCTTGTTTGTACCAAGTATTCTCCAGCATTCATTCTAAACCAGAGACATTCAGTTACCGTGGAATAGAGAGTAAAATTCGAAAGATATGATGTCCTTCTACATGATCTAAATCCAATCTCACAATCACTCTGATCCCTTTGAGGAGAGCAGCAGAACACATAAGATTCTGAACGTAGAGTTAAAATCAAGGCAGGCAGGCAGTGCTCTAGCTATGGCTTGGACAAA
The DNA here is from genome assembly GCA_024734555.1 of Trochalopteron elliotii. Lineage (NCBI taxonomy): Eukaryota > Metazoa > Chordata > Aves > Passeriformes > Leiothrichidae > Trochalopteron > Trochalopteron elliotii. The sequence goes on from JANPWX010000136.1 coordinate 314,864, forward strand.
CACAATTTGGCAGTTGCTTGTATTGACATGATTTACTCAACAGATGTCAGTCCTCTAGGGAGATTTCTCAGCAAGTCGGAAAGGACAAGGCACTAAAAAAGAAGAAACTCAAAAAACCTTGCCCCACATGTGCCAAATTCTTTTGATTAAGACATGCGGGAAGTAAAATACTTTTACTACAAAGAAGCTGCCTGACTGGACAGTGTAACAGCTACAGACAAACAACAAAACCACAGTACATAAGGTAGAAATTCACAGAAGATTCAATGAAAACAACATATCCAACACCACTCCTCATTATTTCAGTATCTTCTAGTAGGGCCCAAGCCAGTTTCACACCCTTATACAGGCAACCCTCACACTGATCTGTGCTTCACTACTGTTTTCTGAAAAATTCCAGAAACCCATGTACACCTTATGCTTTGCTTGCCTTTTTTTCCAAAGCATCAGACATGACAGTTAATACAACAAAGATGAAGAGAAAGCAGGCCTTCTCACTGTCTGGCATCTAACCTATGGAGCAGCAACATAACTACAAGGGTAGCTGACAGAACTGTGCATATTCAACGGCTGAGAAACTTTTAGATACTGTCTTCCTCAAGAATATGCAGAACTCCTACTGTGTGCTTCTTAACTACTGGGACATACACACAAAAAATATACAATCAAGCTTAACTCAACAGTGCTGAATGCTTGGAGCTTATACAAGAGAGCACAGCCAGCATACTCTCTATGCAGCCTTTAAGAATTTGCTACCAAATATCAACAAATATAAAATTCACCTTCTCTTCAGCACTTCTCTCTTCTCTATCCGGTTAAACAGCTCCTGCTCTCTCTCCTTTTCTGTCATTTGTTCCAGTCGAGCTCGGTCTTCTTCATCTCCCATCAGGTCTTCTCCATAGCCATCATGGAATTCCTCATCCTCAGATGAAGAATCTGAATCTGAGCTAGATGAGGAGCTGTTGCTTTCTGAGTCAGAGACTTCCCCTAAATCAAAAATATAAGGTAGTGAGATTCAGCTGGGGCAAAGACCAACCACTTCATTATAGCATATTACCAAGGGATAGCACTAATTAATTTTACACTCATCTTTCACTATACTAAAAACATACATATAATGAAAATTAGTGCCAGGTTGAAATGACCATAATATATGTATGCTAAAAAAATTATAAAATGAGTGGTACTACATCTGAACACATGTTTTTGGTTATAAGTAAAAATTCTTAGTAGAACAAATTTAAAAGGCCTTTTAGTAATGTGTTACAGTTCTAAAGTTAGATTTCTATGCCTGTATGCTTATGTCCCTGACAAATTGCTTATACAGCCATGAATTTCTGTGTGCACACCTCAAACACCAGGACCAACCACCACAGAATTGCACATTAACCACCTCATTACAGCAACCTGAAGGACCAAAATTCCTCATGTGAAGACTGCAACACTAGGAATTGCTACACCTGGAGATAAAGTTGAAACCAATATCCTCAGGGCTGGCAAGGCCCTGACTCTAGCTTCATTACTGTATCAAGCCCTCCCAGTTGCACAGGGGTTTAGGGAACAGCTGACTCCCCAATAGTATTGGGTAACACTACCTTTAAACTTGATCCAAGTCCCAGTGCTTTGATTATCTCACCTAATTGACTAAATTACATTGAATTACAAAAGCAGGCCATTAGGATTCCTTCTTTCACTTCCATCCTGGTATTAGTGTATACCTGGAAACTTCCAGCTTTGCAAGTTCACACTGTAAAGTTCACCTTTGTAAGCACTGATGTATACAGGCACAGTGACTCCATGCCTTTGTCTGTATCTGCTGTGCTTGTACTTAGAACTGTAAGCTCCTTCATATACTTTTTTAACTTCTTTTTTTAGTATCAATGGAAATGGCATGTAAGCACCTGCAAACCTTCTTGGGCACGATGAAAACAGAAGACAGGAAGTTTGCCCAGCATTGAAATGTATTAAATATACATATTTACATATTAATATGTAAAAAATGCTGATAAAGAAATATTTTTCTTCTTCTGTGTCAGTATAAACATGCAAGAATTCCAATTCGGAGCAAAGGCATGCAAGATAAGCTCCTATTTGCATCACAAACACTATACACCTTTCCCTTTGTTATCACAAGAAGTTTGGGATGGAAAATACGTCAAAGGGAATAAAAAATGCTATCCACATGGGTAGATAGGACACGCCAGAAGGAAGCAAGGAATTTTCCAGGAGAAAGTCCAGCAATGAAATGTCATTCATTCTTCAGTTGAAATAGCATTTACTTTGCAGTTGTAATGGAGTGCTCACAGCAATGCTACACTGAATTACATGCACTTCAAGCCACAGTAAATTTAAAAAGTTACCCTGACTTTAAGTTACACAACGAAAAGTCTTTGAAGGTGGTCTTCAACATCACCATGCAACACTACTCTTCAGGGTGCACAACAGATAAGCTCACTTGGAATCACACTAAATAAATGCACGTGCATTATCTCACCCTCTTCAGGTGCCGAGCTCTCAGCCGAGCTGTCTTTATCTGAGCTGCCGGAAGAGGCAGCTTTGTTCATCTGTTTCTTCATGGCTCCTTTCTTCTCTGCCTTACCCGCTTTTCCCTTCTTTTTGTTTTTAGAACCGCCGACAGTCCACTGCAAGGAAAGAAGCAAGAAAGGGATCATGAGGCACAAACTTCACTCTCTGCTCCCTTCTCCAGAACACTGGAGTAAAACCAGCTGAGAAATAGCCCAATACCTGACAGCAAAAAAAAATCACACAAGTGTAAAGAAGAGGGGAAAAAAAAAAGAGACTAGTCAATAGGAAACTTATCAGATAAATGAGAGCCTTTTACAAGGTATTCGGGAGTAGAGTGTTGTGTGGCTGGTTTGTCTTTGAAAAAAAAAAGAAACCAGTCGTAACAGTTGATAGTTCACTCCTTCTAAAAGATAATGAAGACTTCAAAGTTGGCAATATCTGCCAAGGGAGGAGGTATTGAAAATATTTTCCTAAGAAAATAATTTCAAACAATGTGTCCAATGCGTTTGTAAAGATTAGCTTCAGTTTACTATTAAACAGAAGCAACTGATGTTTTTCCAGACCTGGTTTAATCAGGAGCAGATTTTACATTTCATGAAGGACACCAATTAATTATATGACAGCCTTTTCAAAATCTTGGTTTTGCCAAAAGTACACAGTGTCTGTATTTTTAAGGCAACAGTGGACTCACAGATGCAGGTGGTAGCACTAGCCACAGTGTACACAAAGTGGAATCAAATCAGGATCACAGAAGTCAGGGAAAAAAAAAAAGAAAAAAAAATACAGTATCAAGTCCTAATTTTAATTTTCAGTTATTGTCATATTTTCAGTTAACTTAGACCACAGTTTCCAAGTACAGGACATACACCACCATACACAGATAGCCATTTTAAATTGCAAAGTCCCAGAAGAATGGGAATAGTATTTACCTTACAGTGTGATTTCTTAATAGAATTTTTACATTGTTCCAACTAGCTGGGTAAAGCCAGCAGGCAATAGAAGCAATAAGGATTGCCCATATATTACTTAGAAGCTTTACGATAGTTTGCACTACACCACCTCTCCTAGAAACTCTCAGAGCATGAGACCCTCAGAAGTATAACAGACTTTATGTAGATATAGATCTAAATCCTCTAAATACCTGTATATTATTCTCATCTTTCATGGACATCACCATCTGGTTGAGCATGCTGTCTTAAAAACCAGTCATAATGCAAGTGAGCAAATACAGTTGTGCATAACTGAGATCTTGCACTCAAAACTACCCTAAGTGGAAAAAAGCCACTTTAAATTTGACCTCAAATGCACACAAACTTCAGGCTTCTTACCCAATCACCCTATCCTGGGGGATGAATCAAGTCTATCTCTGCAGGCAATAATCATTCAATCAAATTTGATAAACTGTTCTGCCTGATAAGACACCATCCTCAGAGAACCCTGGTGTTCAATTACTCTAGGTAAAACTCAAGCAAGTAGTTATAAGCTACTACCTAACCTTACAGTACCTGAACTAATACCTTTGGAATTTCCCAGGTTTTGATTACTCTTACACCCAACCTTGTACTTTCCATATGACCAAATGTTTCATCATGTTCTTTAGGCACCATCAGAGTATTCAAAAGTCTCTCTCAATGCACAAGTTGGTTTTGTTTTTTTTTTTTCCTGAGGTAAAAGTACAATGGTAAGCCTTGCAATTCATACCCTATGCAGGTGTCCCAGAATCTGCCATGGTCTGTAGGACAGGTGAGAAACTGCACAGAAAGCTTCTGACTTTATACCAGCCTGAGCTTGTATTGAAGTTTTTACTAGCCTCAGCATTAAAGTTTTACTTGTTCAGTGTTACAATATTGCTGTCTAATATTATTTCTGGTTACTATGCTCATATAAATCAGTTAAGAACAAGCTTGCACTCTGTCTAAATCTACTCAAAACTCAGCACTAAGGAATCATCTCCCAGGTGAACGGAAAAGAGCATTTTTGCTATTTGCTCAAATGCTCACCTATTGCCAGCATATCAGAGAAGACACAACAGCAAGAAAAGTGAAACTCAGCATTTAGCAGTGACGAAGAGATGCCTCCCTCTCAGAGCTCTGCCACTTCTTTTCAGTGTTCTAATGCTGAATTATACCTCATGTCAGCATGCTGCACAGCAAGGAGGCAGCACACAGAAAGCCACAGCACACAACACAGTTATACCAAGACCTTGAGAGGTCATGCTGAGACGAAAGAAGCTAAAATCAGATAAAAAACAGCAGGACTTCAGCGAATAAAATGTGTAATAGCTATACATACATGTGCTACATATCACTGTTTTCAGCTTTTAACTCACTAGTAGAATTGTGCAGAAAACCTGTGACCAGGAAGATAGGACTGAAAAGAAATCTATGTGACAAACACTTGGAATAAGAAAAAAGGAACAACGAAAAAAACAAACTAAAAAAACCCCACCAAACAAAAAAACCCCACCCAAACAACAAAAAACTCAAACCCACACAAACAAACAACAACAAAAAAAGACCAAAGAACCCTAAATCAAAACAAAAAAAAAACCCCACAAACAAAAAAACCCACACAACCAAAACCAAAAACCACCTAAACAAACCAACACCGGACAAGGTAATTAAAAAATCTGCTCTCTAATCTAGGAAAGTGTGCTTTGGTTTCTATTTCACCCTGGAGATAACACTTCATCTCACTTTTGTTTATGCAAGTGACCTCTATGTCCATCTCCCAATTGCAGTGCTGTCACAAAGCCAAATTCTTACCCAACTCAGGTGCTTCTGGGCTTATTCAGTTACCTCAATCTCTCAAGAATGCCTGGTCATTCCCAGAACAACTACAGGGCAAGACAAGAGTTAGGGAAAATCCTGGACCACTAATTCATCAAAACCAGGACAGTGCAAGACTCTTAGGTTCATAACTTGCTCTGCATTTGGATGCTGTGGCAGTTGTCTTTTGGACACTCAATGACCTATCTTCACTGCTCAGAGAGAGTGGCCAGCATGAATTTCTTCTTGTGACAGAGGAAGACACAACAGATTAGCTGGTCTAGCAGGGAGAGGGAAGGCAGTACTGGAAAGCCAAAGTCTTGAGCCTCTTCCTCATGCCCCAGCACACCAGCAGAAATCAAGAATGCAACATGTTCACATGCAACATCATGTAAAAATGCACACAGTTATAGTAAGAAACACTTGCTCTGTTTCCCTTAACTTCAAACAACAATCACTTCCCAAAATCTAACCTCTACTGCAGTTTCTCCAGGTCCCTTCTTCCATCCACACTAGAGTCAGGCAGCCCCAGTCAAAGGTTCTCACTTTGACTGTAAGGCCTGCTCGGAACAGCCCCTCCATTCACCACTGCCTCCCTGGCCACCAGCTGGAACCTCCATGGCTCCAGACACAGCAAGTGAATAAACCCATGCAGAAGTGTGCTGCAACATGGTTTTCTGCTTATTGTTTAGCACAACCAAACAACAGAGCTTTATGGCTCTCTCGCAAGAAGCAGCCAGAAGAGCCGTTTGAATTTTCCTCTTGCTGCCAAGGTTCACAGTGCTAATAGCTTGCATATTTCCTCCAAGAAACAGTTGGACATGATGATCCTAAAGGTCCTTGTCAACCTAAATGATTCTTTGATTCTAAGAAATCCAAATTGAGCCACAGTAACCAGAATGGACTTAGGGGAAATAAAAAGTCATCCCACCACATTAGACATTACCTAGATTTATAAGTCAGCTTCTAAGAAAACAACCAGGTAAAGTGATCTAAGAAAATATTTTATAGCTCAGCAAACCTGAAATATATTTCTACTAGGGAGATGAAATGAGATCATGGAGAAAAAAAAAAAGAGAAAAATAAAAAACCCAAACAAACCCATACCTGAAGTAAGCACAGAGTGCGCAATTGTTTTACTGCTCGAGTAGCTGCTGTTTCCTTCTATGCACACAGTACCTAAATGCATTACACACTGAGATTTTAATTTGCAAATAGGTGTTTGCCCAGCTTTTTTTTTAACCCCCTATCAAGCCAGAGATGCACAAGTAAGGTTGCCACCCTGTCCTTGCCATATCTTTCCTTCCTGCCATATCCAAAGGCTTCATAAGCAAAATGCAAACTACAAGCCACAACATCAAAGCAAAATAGGTCCTTTACCAATGTGCTCCTTTCCAGGGCCAGATAAACTTTAGCTGTCCTTTTGTCATTGTATTTAAGTGCACCAAGGTAGGAAACATCAGCTCATCTTACAAACTTTCATGCATTCATACAGGAAAGAAATAAGGCAGTCCACCAGGCAAGACATGAAACTATGGTTTCAGCCTGTCTGAACTCAACAGCAGTAAGCACAGATATGAAAATAAGGCAACATTTACTGTCTTCCGGCTTTCTCAAAGCTTGAAAAACTCTACAGACAGCACTCCAAGAGCTTCAAGGAGGAAAATGCTCTCTACCACTACTTTTACAACTAAATAGTAAATAAAAAGCACTTGTTATTTATCCTGCCTTTCAGGATCTACACCTGTCATTTGAACACGTCACACATCTTCATGACGACAACAGCCCAGCAATCAGAAAACTTAAAGAACTATTTTAGACACAGAGAGGAAACTCTAGGTGTCAACACCAAAATGGAAAGGAAATAAGCAAATAAAGAAAACACCTTTGGAAGCCACAGAAGAGGCTTTGCGAGGAACTGGCTGAGAGAAGGCTTCATGGGCCAGAATATCACCAGACACCTGATCTGCCCTTTTCGTTCAAGTACTGCTCAAAGAAGCTCACAGAAATCAAATCCCAAGAAGTTAACCCCATGCTAGTTTGCAATTTAAAGAAGCTGGTTACAGACTAAATTTTATACCAATTTTGTCCACAGTTTATTCACATTACTCCTTTGGACATGCCAGCCTTCATACAATTAGTCTGTGCTATTCAGATTTACACATGCACTTTATTTGGAGTAGAGGAAGTAACACCACTTCTCTTCCTTAAGAAAAGCTTTACTATTGCACCCATTAATAGCTGAAGGAATCTGTCTCCAGGAAAAGTCAAAGTTACAAAGAACACAGTCTATAAGCTGTGTATAAGAAGATTAAAGCATGGCCTGTTTCACATTTCCTAAGTTGAAAAAAATGTACGGCAAAGGCCTCACAGGACTAGAGAACCCACTCATTCTTGAAGGTTTAATTAAGCAGTATTATAAAATAAAAGCACACAGGAAAAGACAACATTCAGTACTGTAATTTCTACAAACCCACAAAAGGACACCCCCAAACCAGAAAGAACACATGGAGTATTCTGCTCATCTGTGCCGTGCTGGAGTGCTCTAACTTGAAGTGCAATAAGGAGGTACAAAGAGGCATAAAACCCTCTAGGCTGTTACTTGAAACCAATCTCCTCACTGGCTGCATGACCACTGCTCACCTCCTCCTCTACCCCACAGCACTCGACAAGATCTTCAGCTATACAGTTCCCTAACAAATTAGCACATTTGTGAAAAAAGGTATAAACAGATAATCCTCACTGAACTCCAGAACAGTACTAAGTATTCACTTTATAAGTTTTCTAGTGCTGGAAGGATATTCTGTTCTTACCCTGTAGATGTTAAAAGCCAGAACCCTTCCTGACATTAGAATGAGTGTACTTTTCAGGAGAAATAAACAGGAGCTCCTATAGCATTGTGGCTTTCTGTCAACACTAATGTCAGTGAAGTTGTTGCAGAAGCCATCCACTCTTCCCACACAACAGAATGAATTATCTTACTGTAAGCAAAGAAGCCAGAATAAAAGGAAAAGCAATAGCCCAGAATCAGCCTACTGCAACTGAGGAACATTATCCCCTAATGCCCTCAATCAATAACAAGAACACCCTGTAGACACACAAACCTCTAGTATGGTTGCCCCAGCAGTAACCTGGCTAGCACCAAACTGGTTCCATGCAGAAAGCTACCAGTTTGATATGGTGAGCTCTTGAGCAGACATGATCACACACCAGATAAAGGAGCCATCTGAGTCCAGATTAGTACATCTCTTTGCAAAGGTAGCTCTTCTTATTGCAAAGCCCTGCAGTCATTGCTATTTATCAGCTCTCTGAACAAAAGTCTATAGTAATTCAGTCAAGAATGTTCCACAGCCCCACCAGAAGACAGTTCAGAGCATCCCTCCTATTTCATTGCCTGCAACTCACTTTTAGTCTGGTGGCTAGGAAATTTGATTCAGACCACAGAGGTCCTTTAAGTGCAGAACTCAGCATCTGGATGAGAAGTGCATTCTCACTGATACACATAAATATAACATTAAAGACATAGTGACATCCTTTGGGCACTATTGTATAGATGCAGCATGATTTGTACCTGCTGTTATTCAGTAATTCCAAAATGTTTTTCTCTCCCATATGCCCCACAAACTTTCCTCCCTCTAAAAGAAAGCAGCGCACTGCATTACACTGTGAAACAGAGGCTTCTTTCCTGTACATGCAACATAGTGCCAATCTTGGAACATTTAGTGCTTTCCAGGAATCACAAAGGGCACGCACACTGAAAAACCTCTGTGGAAACACATGGGTATGATTACGCACATTTGCCCAGGACAACAATTTCCATGATGTTGCCTCAAGGTCTTCACCTTGCAGGAAGTCCAATAATACAATTTCAACTTTTAGACCCCCCCCCCATCCCAACCCCCAAGGCTGAACAAACTTCAAACCAACCACAAGAATCCTTATTAAAACCTGAGTTATTCAGCAGGACTAGTGTAGTGAAGCCCAGGGACGCACAGAACGGGATGACTGGCAGAAGCAGAACTGTTATAAGCCAGCCGCTCATCCTGCTGTGACAAGCAGCAGTTCAGAATGCATATTTCAGGCACAGGAATAGAAGCAAGTGTCCTAATTACCTCTTCTCTAAATCTTTTTCCTCTTGCTGCATGGAGGTCAGAAAGAACATAGTATCAATTTGAAATGATACACAGACTACAGAGTATCAAATGCACAGGGTGCAACAGTGGCACTACTGATCTGCAAGGTCTGTGCAAATTTGCAAAGAGGTATTGTCACATTCTACACATAATGGAAAGTAGACCTTACTTATTACACATGTTAAAATTATGACAGCTTTCAGAGATAAACACAGAATGGAAGGCTTTATCATCCACATGCTCTCCACACCCAAGTCTACTTTATCCAGACAAGCTGGTCTCCACACAACTTAAATAAATAAACTGTGAGCCAGCAGATCTGAACACATACGGTGACAGACTGAGTAGCTACCCTATAAGGAACCCAATATATCTAGCCTGTTCACAATTTTGTCTGTGTCTATGTCTTAAATGTATATTAGAGATACAACAAGCACTTTTTTTAAAAAAGAAAATGACTGATTTGGAACAGAGTTCCAAGCATATTTATTTCAAAAATGCCTCAGAGAAAATTAAACTGCACATTCTTCACACTTACTGAAACAACTCTGCTACACTAACAAATACTTTATAGTTTATCACTGGCCTACCCTGTTAGTCTGCAAATTACCACATTGGATAATCCTTCCTGTTATTTCAGAAGAAAAAAAAATACAAAAACCCACACCAAACATCTCCCTGTCAATTTTTTAAGAACAGGTAGAATAAATGACCTCAATATAATTTGCAGAAAGCTTGCAAAAAATATTTTTAAGCTTTCAAGAAATCATTTTTCTTCAAATACCTGTATAACATTTGCCAGTGCCTGTTTTAGTAAGTCTTTTTGAATTTTCTTTTCTAGATGCACAGACTTTTAACCATCTCTGGAATGTAGTACCAAGAACAAACACTAAAAACAGAACCAGATAAACACTGCTATACAAGAAATTGACAAACATTAGAGCAAAGTAATACTGAACTCTTTCTTGCCTCTTTCTTCAAAAATACCAAGCAAAACACACTCTGCTGCACATCCAAATGGCCAGACAGCTAATTCACACCACAGTTCCTGGAGAATCAAAATAACTAGATAAAACAGTTTTACTACCTGTAAAATAGTATCACCTGCCTTGACTCTTTTCTTAGGAAAGAAGCTCCACTCTAAGGCTGAAAACCTCTCTCCCTGAACTCAGATTCCAGCTTTAGCAGCTTCACTGATACCTCAATTGCAAGCACAACACAGGAAGAACACTAGTTTTAAGCAGAGAGCTCACCAGACCATATGAACATGAGATTAAACTGACACTTATCTTTTCTATAGTCAGACTATTTTGTATACAATTAGAATTGAAAACATTAACTAAAAAAAATAAAATAAAAAATACATTCTCTAGCCCTAAGGAGTCTCCATCATTGACAGCCAGTCTCACTTCATGAAGTCAGCAGGCTAAATATACTGTGTGATAAATACACTTTCACTGCTGAGGTACAATCAGACAAATAACCCAGAGCAATCTCAATGATAATGATAAACTCACCTCATCATCACTGTCTGATGTCTCAGAGTCTGAAGATGCTGTAGGTTTGCTCACAGGTGGTTCCTTCTCTTCAGAGTCACTGCGTTTCCGTTTGGCCAATGACAGGAGCTCCTGGGGTAAAAACACACACGTTCATTTCAGAGTGTCGTAATTAGTTTTAACAATCCAGGTCAGTGCACATGCAGGATCTCTGCAATATCTGAGCACATCTCAGTAGCATGATTATTGCCCCCTAGTAAGGAATGAGTCTACTTATGTTTCATAAGTATACATCTGCACACACAATTTTAATATTGGATTCTACAAAAGAATTTTAAAGGTAACAAGCTATAAGAAGTAACTACTAGTACCACTACTTTCTTGGTATAAGACAAATTACAAAAGACAATGTAAGACAAATTACTTTCAGAGTCATGTCCAGATTTGTCTTATTTGGATTGGGTAATAATTCAAAACCACCCTAACTATACCATGAAACAAAAGTCAAATAGATAGCAGCTTCCTCTCCCAAACGACAGACATGTTTGCAATTATATACTTTGAAGGGGAAATGCTTTAGGCATCATCTTTACATCATGGTTGGTAATATTTAGTCAGCCTGTTCCTTTTCACTGTTGGTACACACCCTAGAATGCACTTCAAGCTTTGGACAGACACAGAGCTCAAAGTCTTTGAAACTTCACAGAGCTGTTCTGCACAAAAGGAAGCACTTTCATAGGCAACAGCATCCACACAAAGAACTACATGGCTCTCAAATACTCCCATCATCTGCTGTTCATCACTTGTTAGGTGACACAAACAGTAGCACAAAACAAATGTGTCTTTGCAGTCTGGGACACAGAATCTATTCTCAGGAATCTTGCTCTGGGGCTGATTAATCTTAGCTGTGTGTAGAAATACAGCCATGCCAACTTCTGCAGTCTTGGGAAGTTGATGCTGAATTGGTTTCCATTAGTTTCACAACTGGAAGATTATCTCAACAAATTGATCACAATTTAATACCTCAAATGAGAACATAAAGACTGCAGCAACTGATGGTCTGCCTACTTATCAACAAAGAAACTTTTCATTAGTAAAGGCATTTTACCAACTGTTCTAACCAAGCCCTGCAACATCAGCATAGCAAATTTGTACAATTAACAGATCTCCTCTGGAAGCTCCTGAAGAAGCTTCAGTAGTGCTTCTCTTTGGGAAGCTCCTGAAGAGGAGCACCACTTATAAGCCAAGAAATATTCATTTTTTCTTTCTTTCTTTCTACACTTATTCTCTATTTTCCAAGATACTATATTTAAAAGGATGCTATCCCTTTGATTCAACAAGCCTAGATTGCCACGGGAAGCTGACAAACATTTAATTTACAGGGGGGTGAACTTGGTATTTAACATTTAAGTCAGTGTTCTCTCATCTCAGAAACACTGCTTCCCTGCTACCTGATCTTCATCCTTGCACATACATTTCCCTGCTGTTACAGTTCCTACAAACAGCTCAGGGGAGGGAGAAGCACCTACTACTCAGGTACAGCTGCAGATGCCTGCTGCCAGTGAGGGATGGAACAGATGCAGAACCACGTGGTTATTCCTACCACCATCACTCCGATTTTCTGACTGATGCTAGAGCTAGTCCAACTCCTATTTTAAAACTATCAAATTGACAGACAAGCAGGGAGATGCTGGCAGCCCTAAGGATTCTGGAGGTATGCAAGATCAACCACATCAGCTCCAGAGTATTTGTTCTAACATAGTATCTGATCTGATTTTTCTGAAGCCCCAGTCTGCAAAAGTATTTTTGAGTGTTTGGGAAGGGTTTTTATTGCAACATAGCAACAGCTTCTATATCAAAAATTCTGAAGGTCCAACACATAAATTACAACAGACATGTCGGCTTCAACGTATTTGATCCGTCAAACTTCTCCCCGGAGCAAGTGCTGCCAACACAAGCTATAATGTCTTTATTTACCATTGGAATCGCACCATCAATACCTGCTACACCAAAAGATGACTCTGAAAGAGCAGCCCGCTCCAAAGAGGGAGACACTCCCTTTGCAACCCTGACACGGTTGAACTCACACCAGACATCGCACTTAAAACCCCGGGACACGCTCTGTTGACAAATAAATAAATACTACCCCTCCTTACATCTACAGGCTGGTTTCCCATCAACAGAGCTCCCCCAGCGCAGTCACCAAGATTGAGGGGGTCGCATTAAACGCGCATTAACACTCCGGGAGCCCGCCTGCCCCGACAGGAGGCAAGGACCTGACACGCTGCTCTCCCGGCGTGCCAAAGTAGCATGGAAAAGTTGCCCAGCCCTTTGGGCCTCTTTCCCCGCTACTCGAGGTGAGAAGACCGCTGCAAGCCGGGCCTCGCTAACCCCTCCTCAGGGCCAGACCGCCCCGGAGCATCGCCCCGGAGCATCCACCGCCCCTCGGTCCCGCCGGCGCCGAGCACCGGGCCGCTGCAAAGAGCCCCCGCCAACGCGGGCCTCCTGCCAGGGGCGGGCG
>JANPWX010000136.1:328670-349356 GCA_024734555.1 Trochalopteron elliotii
TTCGGGCCCGGTGCCCAGGCCGCGGTGCGGAGTGAGCGGAGCCGTGGCGGAAGGCGAGATGTCGCAGCTGCCGGGCCGCGCATCGGGCCGGCGCTGCACCGGCGGGCTGCTAAAGCCTTGCCGAGGGACACAGACCGGGCTAAAGTAGAATGTATTCAAATTCTCCCTTCTCTTCTTGTACTCGGGTGAAGCAATGAGGAGACAGGGTTTCTTGTTGGCGACCTTGCTTCCGATCTTTTGAAGCGCACGATAAAGCAAAATGTGAATTTCTTCAGTGTAGCTTTAGACATAACTTATTTAGAGTGTGAGAATAACAGTAGTAAATTTTGCAGTGAGTAAAGGGAGGTGAGTGACATATAGAGGATATGAGTGGGGTGCCTGGCTCCATTCTTAAAACTCAGAAAAGTTGATTGAATGCTTGTGACATGAAAAAACAAACCCAAAACCCCCCCTGTCTAATTTTACAAGTAAAAGAAAATAGCCTATGTACAGAGCATTGAGCAGACTTTTCTGAAGTCTTATAAAAAAAACCCAAAAAAACAACAAAACCTATTGGCTTGCAGTCTTCATGTTAAACTTTTTGGTCCTTCAAATGTCTCTGTAATCCTAAAACAGGCATATTGAGGATTACTTGGAAGAAGAATGTGGTATGGCTGCTGCAGGACTTCATATTTGAAAAGTCTTTGTCAGTCTGTGTCAGATGAGATTGTCATATTTGTCTCTGTGGCAGCAGGATCTACCTGTTGTGAATTTGTGATTTTCATGCAGGGAATAAAACTTTTTAGTTGTATAGGTGTCATCTTTTAGAAACCGGCATGGGTTGGTTTTGTCAGTGTTATTCATAACACCTAAATTTATTTACAGTGGAAGGGAAGAAGAGAAATGGAATGGAAGTCAGTAAGTAAATTTGAACTCTGAGAAAGTGTCATTCCTGATGGGATTTTTCATTCTGTTTTCCAATGACTTGGATTTCTAGCTAATATCAGTTGTACAAGTTAGTTTCACAAGCATCCCATATGTAATTTTTTGTAACCTCTTCTCTTTTTCATTAAAGGTGAAGATCAGCTACAGTAACTACAGTAAGAAAGCTCTGAATTGTAGTTTTGTTGTTAAATTAACTTTCAATCCATTAACTGCCTTACTGGACGTGAATTCTTCAGGTTACCAGTATGGCTCTGGCTGTGATGCTGCTGGATGGTGCTTCCTTCCACGGTGGGTGCTGCAGGCACAGAGCTTTGCTCTCCTTACTGGGACCTCTCAGCAATTCCAAATTGTACAGCAGCTACAGGAGGCCAGGGGCAGAGCCTAAGAAAAAACTGTCATGGCAGAATGCTGATTTCAGCTTGAAGAAGGGCATTGATCACCTAAAGACTCAGCTAAGCTTGCTGAAGAACGAAACCAAAGATTACTTACAAGGACCTGGAGGCCATGCATTAAGTCAGCAGGTGTTGGAACAGACAAGGGTGTTGTGGCAGTTTAGGAGCCAAGAAGATTTAAATAAATGGGTTATTTCCTCTGATGTGGAGATTGGAGGGAAAAGTAAAGTTTACATCAAATTAGGTAGGAATAACCAGGCTGCTCTGCTGTATGGAACCCTCAATACAGAAGTACCTCGTGATGGGGAGACAAAATACAGTGGATATTGCAGCATGAGATCCAAACCAGCAGTGGTAAGTACAGCTCTGTGTTTGCACAGCTTCTGCTACTAGATCTGAGGGTGTTTGTGGAGTCCCAGTGACAGCAGGTGGCTGCTCTCCACTGCTGGTCACTTCCAGGAGTGCTACATTTTCTCTCAGAGATGTAGTTGCTGCTCTGCCTGCTTTGACCTGGAAGGAACTTAAATTTTTTCTTAGAATTTGTTTTCCTTTCTTAGAAAAGGAATAATACTTGTTGATCATTTACTTATATACAACAGGCAGACCTGTTTGCAGCATCCTTACAAATGAAGGATCTGGAATGAATCTTTATATCCAAAATTGATAAGATTAAAATAGACATCTTTCTAAATTTGAAGTTAATTGAATGTGTCATAAGTAAGAATTTTCTGGGCTTTAACTTGGTCTATTCATCAGACTTGGTTAGGGTGAATGAACTCATTTTCCCATGGGAACAGTAAACAATGCTTTGAAATGTACTTTTTAAAGGTCTGCCTTCTACTGTACATCAGAAAAAGCAAGATACAAATCTTTGATAGTGCAGAATTGAGCAAAATAGAACCAGAACTGGGTGTGCTTATTATAGACATTGCTTGTTTCATCCCTTATTTCTAAGCACCTTTAAAAGAAAAGGAACATTTTCACGTAGTAGATAAAATCCTTGAATATTTAATGTGTTCTGTTGTTTGTGTCTTGGCACAAGTACTCAGGTAAAATAATTTCTGGGCCAGAGTCTGGGGGAGCAGAGAATACAAGTAAGGAAAATCAACGGGTAAATGAGAGACATATGAACACTGATTAAAATGGTGACACTGGATCAGATGAGTGGAACAACAGATGGAGTCTTGTCTGACTTAAATTCTCAGGACTGCTACTGACTTGTGCAAATGTGACTCAAACTTTCACTTCCTAATTCTGAAATAGTGGAGTGTATCAGTCCATCTTTATTTAAAGTAGAAAGGCTCAAAACTGTTAAAACCATAAAATCAAGAAGCTACAGGCATTATTTATATATTCATAATCTATTAATATCATTTTCATCAATCTATTAATAATTTATGTATTCATAATCTACTTATTCTGTGAGTTGGTAGAACAATAGCTGATAGGTAACCATAGTAGTGCTGTAAAATAAAGGGGGAACAACTGAATTTTTGGTGCTAATTTTGACTTTGTGGCAATTCTGGCCAAGAATAACCCTGCCCCCTGCCCCTCATTGCTCCAAGTGACCTCAGTATGGCACTCTGAAGACTCATGGATATGCCATTATGCAAATGACAACATCAGGGTTTTTTAGATCTTTGGAAAAAATGCAATAAAGAATTATACATGCTTGCAATCTTATTATTTTACACAGTTAATGAAAAAAAACCCAAAACATTGGAAAATGTTAAATGCTCCCAGTGTTCATTAGTCTTCAGTCGGGAAGGTATCAAAGGGGATAAATTATTTCACTGCTTCAGTTTCCTGTCATCACTTCTGAATTATCTAGAACTGACCACAGAATATTAAACTTAGTGAACTACATAAGTGCTGGCCTATCACTATAGCATATTACCTTGCCTGGTAAGGAATTCAGTCCTAGAAAGGAGGTCTGATTTCTGATAGTTACAAGATTGTGGCTTATAATGAAAGTGTGAGTCCTCAGAGTGGCAATATTGCAATCTGTGGTCTCTAATATAGTGCTGAAGGAAATTCAGTGAGCTCAGCAGCCAGGGTGATGACAGCTGCTGTGTTCACTGTGTTGCAGTAGATAATATCTGACATAATAACAAGGGCAGTGATCAAAGCAACAATGTTCTGTTTCTCATCTGGTGTCCCTCTATTAAGGAGGAATAATTCTATTTATCAATAATTTGTAGGGATCTTTTAACAGGAAGAAGTATTACGACTGGTCAAACTTCAACACTCTGTATTTACGTGTCCGTGGTGATGGCAGACCTTGGATGGTGAACATTTATACAGACCCTTACTTCTCTCATCAAAAGGATGACCTCTACAGCTACTTCATGTTCACCCGAGGAGGCCCCTACTGGGAGGAGATAAAGGTGAGATAATGAATCTTTCACACTAATGACACTGTCTTGAGGTCCTGGCCAAAACGTGGGAAGGGGAATTCTTCCAACATTCACTGTTTTTTACTGTCCACTCGATGTTTT
The DNA here is from genome assembly GCA_024734555.1 of Trochalopteron elliotii. Taxonomy (NCBI): domain Eukaryota; kingdom Metazoa; phylum Chordata; class Aves; order Passeriformes; family Leiothrichidae; genus Trochalopteron; species Trochalopteron elliotii. The sequence continues at coordinate 332,485 of JANPWX010000136.1, forward strand.
CATTATGCAATAGACATGTCCCTTTGGCTTGGGCGTTCCCAAACTGGGCTGGGGGAGGGCACACTGTCAATTGTGTTAAACAATCGATCCACCAAATGTTCGTCTGAATGCCTGCTGTTGGCTCTTGCTGGAGTGATAGCAGAGATACAGCAACTGAAACTTAGCAGGTGTTGCCTGGAATATTCTCTGTGATAACCATCTTATTTGTGGTACAAATGGGTGTAGGCTGATGTAGGATTTGTTGCATGCAAAGGACTTGGTTAACTCGCAGCCTCTCTGGAGTCAGTCAGACTCAGGAGTTGGGGGTTTGTCATTTGTGACCCCTGGCTCTGTGACTCAGACCAGTATTTTTAGAGTGTGAGTTGCAGCTCTTTTCTGATGGAATTGTAATTGTCTGATGACAACGATAGGGAGGTTTGCCCATCTTTATGTGTTGGTTTTGGGTGCTCCATGATAACATTGTCCAATCATGTGGGCACTGCTTGCTGTTTCACAGATGAGGAGCCAGGAGGATGGAAGTTGGAGTGTCATTCCTGGCTTGAATGTTTTCCTCTCACCAGCCACCAGCCAGCCCTGCTTTCTTGCTCCCACTACTTTCAAAGAGATTTTTACATTATCCTGAAATGCTTTGCTAGAGGTACTGATGTCTGAGTACGAGGTTTGCCTGGGTACAGATGAGCTGTCAGTATGCACCCATGCTAGACTTTGCAGTAATTTCTGGTTTATGTTTTCATGTTATTGGAAGATTATCCTGATGTAAACAGCCACCTTGTGTGCTGCAGCCTTCCATTGTGTCCTGACAGGGTAATGCTCCTGGCTGTGAGGGGCCAGCTGAAAAGGTTAATGTGGCCATTTCTTTGTGCCAGTTTTATGTACCCAACTAATGCTAATACCAGATATAGCAGAGTATTACTTTACTAACACATTATTTTCTTTCCCCCAAGTTTCTGTTTTAGGTACTGGTGACACTAAAGTCTGATTTTATTTTGTTTTGTTTGTCAGATTCCATTCTCGAAATTCTTTTTCTCCAGTCGGGGAAGAGTCCAGGATAACCAGCATCCTGTCTGGTTAGACAAGGCAAGTTTTCTGTCAGCTTTGTTTGAAATTTCATTTGAAAAGGCAGTATAAGGAACACACAACTGCTCTGTAAGAAATTCAGAATTTCCTTCAAGATGATATTGGCCTGATATAGATAATTTACAAATTCTCTAATGTTTGTGAATTTGTAATGGAAGCGCCTCTTCCTATTATAAGGTACTTATTCTCATGTGGTAAATGTGGTAAATGAAAACATAAAGTTTTATATGGGGTGTTTAAAAATACTTACCAGCAGTTAAAGTGACAAATCAGTACTTGATCTAAGCATCTTCCACTGAAGTTTTTTTGGTTATTTTATGTGTAGCATTTGATAGTAAAAATTATGCAGTTGCAGTGTAATTTACAAACGTATTTTAAAGAAACCCAAAAATCAAGGAAGCAGTGTAAAGGTAGTTTAAGAAATCTTAATAAAATGTCTTGGTCACACACAGAATATTTGGAGTTGGAAGGGACCCACAGGGACCATCAAGTCCAACTCTTAAATGAATGGCCCTCGTGGTACTAATGTATGTTTTTCTAGGAACCTGGAAGGGCAGAAAATAATTGTTAAATAGGAATAAAAAAGGCAGGGAACATTCAATGTATCTAGGGCTTGCAAAGGAATAGATTCTTCAGAGCAGAGAGTTCAGGTAATTCCTGTAGATTATCTGTAACAATGTGATTTGGAAAAAAAGGAGCTTTAAAAGTCTCTGGGCTCCAGAAGCCAAGGGGCTGCTTGTAGATCCTGCTGCTGGGGAGGGAATAGCATTGAAAGCTTTAGAATGATCCAGAGGAGTGTCAGTGTATTCATCTAGCTTTGTTCTATTATTTATTTAGCATATATTTGCAATACATATTCAGACTCAGTCCACATTTATTCACCTGACACATCCTAGGCATTATTTTCCTGAACTTAGAGCAGTCCTTAAAATGATGGGCCCTGCTCAGACCTGCACTTTCAGCAGGGCTTTGGGGCAGCTCGAGTTCATGAGGTGAGCTGCACTGCTGACTCGAGCGAGCTGTTCATGATGGAGGTGTTTTGTGACATGTGAGAGCTGAGGGAGCATTCCTGCAAGCCACAGGCTAATAGAAAGCACACCTGACCCACACAGATTTGTTCTTATATTTAAGAACATTATTCTAATTGGAAAACTGTGGCTAAGAACGTTGTCTTACTATTAAACTCAGCAATTAAGTTCATGCCAGCTTAAAATTAAGTTCTAAAATATCTGGTTTGGTGTTTTCACAGAGTAGATTGTATATCACTTCATCTAGAATGATCCCTTCCATCCTTAATTACATCTTTCTTTTTCCTATTCATGAAAGAATTGTGATTGTATGAAAATGGGTTTAGAAACTCAATTGTGATGAAAGTGGCTGTACACAAACTGCAGGATAAAAGTAACTGTTGCTTTAGACTTGGGCCATTTTAAATCAAGGGTTTATTAACACAGTGGCAGAAAGGCAAATGTGGAGTCATTTCCACTGGGGTCTGTATTGAAAATGGGGTAGTGAATGAGTTCAAGCCTTAAAAAATGCTGCTACATTTTGAACAAATACCAGTTGAAAAAAGATGGCTGAATGGTGTGTGAAATACAGAAGTGGGAGATAGAACAGAGTTTGATTGCAATGTTATAAATACCATTCTACCCTCTGTGTCTTTTAATTAGGTTAGAACCCTTGGATTCACCATTGGAGATAAAGTAGATGGTCCATTCCAGCTGGAGATTGATTTTATTGGTCTGCTAAATGACAGAGCTCATAGAGAAGAGTTTGCCTATGAAATATACGACAAGAATACTCCAGTCTAAGCTGGGCTAGTGTCCTTTGGAAAAAATCTTCAGATATTTGGTTTATTTTTATAAAATACTTCTAAACATGTGGTTTTAACATCTTGAAGAGCCTATGTAAACATTAAAGAGATAAGTGCATTAAGTGTGACACCACTGGCACGTTTGAACTCCCAAATACAGAATCCTGAAGAGACTGTACATAGATGGACTGCAGTGTAGCCTGACAGCAGTTGTGATGTTCTTACAAAGTAGTATCTCTGCCCTCGATAAGTTTTGGCTTCCATCCTGACCTTTACTGAAATAAAAGTATTTAATGAGTTTGTTGTTCTTTTTTTGTCCAACAGCTTCATTTTCTACATTATGTAGTTTGTTGACAGTTGTAAAAGACTTGGATCTGGCTAGTTTGAAACTGAAAAAGGTATGAGAATGCTCTGAGGACTGGTGCTTAAGTGTGACTCATCTGCTGTACAAAGAGCAGCATCAGAAGTGGAAAAGGCAGAAGTATTTCAACCTTTAGCTTTGGCTCCTCTAGATAGCTAAAAAAAGAAAAAGCTGCCACTGCCAAAATGGAAACAAGAGCCATGCAGCAGGCTTGACTTTTCCTTTAGAGCTGTTGGGGATAATCCTACAATGTTACAGAGCCAAGGTTGTCAGAAAGAAGTGATGCTCCAAAGGAGGGCTGGGAGGAAAGCCCCAGCTCTGTCTGCTCCCTGAGGAGGCACAGCTTGGCTTACTTAGCACCTTTACAGGGCAGAGCAGATCCCACTTCTGTTGTGTGCAGTCAGCCTAACTCAGCTGTGTTGCAAGAATTCACAGCCTCAACTGGTGGCACAGAACCTTAATACCTCCCTTTTTTAGAGAAATCCAGTTTAATAAATTTAAGTAATCAAAGCACCGACCTCCTCCACAGTGACCTTGTTTAAATATACTTTAGAAATATTAAATGTACCTGTATTTTATATGGAAGAGGCCACAATGAAGCAAGCTGAAACAGGATCTTGTACTATCATTTTCCTCTTGCACAGAATCCAACAGCTTAATTGTAGAAGAAGGTTGAGGGTTATTGTTTCTAAAGATACCATAGCAAACATCTTGCATGGAGTGGGAGGCAGATGAGTTGGTGAGGAGAACTTGGCACAGGAAAACACAGCAGTAAATACAAGTGTGAACAAAAAGAGTGCTACAGCGAGGAAGCAGAGACATGTAGTGTATTAAATGATGCCAGTGATAAACAGGACGTATACAAAACATTTCCCTCATTAAATTTATTAAAAAAAAAAGCTTTCACAGCTGAGATTACAAGTGCTAAATTACCTTTCTAGTTCTATCCCTAACAAACCAGACAATTTTTTAATGTATTTTTTTTTAATGTCAAAAAACCAACTGCTTTTAAAACCAAGCTATTGAATGTGTATCAACACTATTATAACCTCTTTTAAGCATCTTAGAGATGAAAAGCAAGAGAGTTTTTTTAGAAAGTTAAGTTTACAGTTATGGTCTACATTAGTTTTTCAGAGAGCTTGCATATTTTTTTCTTCTCTTTGAAATTCTATATCATAAGGATGCAGTTAGAAATGCTGAATAATTGCTGTGACTTAAGAGAATTTAAGGATTGATCTGGAAAACAGGGCAAGCAGGTACTTCCAACTCTGGCCATTTGGAACACTGGAACATTTTGAAGCTTGCTATCCAAAGCCTTCATCTAGCATGCAAAAAGTGCATTCTGATGCACAAATCTACCCTACGTTGCAAGGAGGCTTCTTGAGCATCTTTCTTCCACTTATACTTTCTTCTTTAACATCTTTTAGTCAAGTAAGTTAGTTAAATGAAAATACCATGAAGCAACAAGAGAGTTCTAAGCCCCTGAAAATTTAAAAATCTCATCTCAGTGGAGAAATTGATCAAAGAAATATTATGCTCAGGGCACATTACAAGGTCTCGTTAATTGCTCTCTGGATTCCACTAGCTAATAGCAACCTGAACCATACACAGACAGCACAAGCCTTTACATGAGAAGAACAATATTTACAGTGATGTCTTGGGTTCTTATTTGCCCTAACACACAGACAGGCCTCTACGTTTTCCAAGAGTGTGAGCCTTTTTCTTCTTTCTGTCTTGCTCAAGTGTCTCACGCCTTTCTTCCCTGCAGGGGGAAAGAAAAGAGACCATGTCAAGTTTTATTAGAGGTAGAGACACAAGCAACCAAAGGCATGTGAAGCTGACCTCAGCTTAATACAGGTCTAATCAGCGTGCTGCCTTTGCCATAGGCAGAGATAACAGTACCATTACGGACTGAACCCAAATATTCAGGCAAATACTTCTGAGACATACAGCTCTAACACTCAAGGTAACAGCTTGTCAATATTGACAGCTTCTTCCAAGATGAGGGTAAACCTCCAAACTCTGAAACTGTTACCTTTCATGGAAAAAAAGTCTAACAAATTCAGAAGAGCCTTTTTTGTTGGCCTTCCTGAAACTGAACAATCATTGGAAGGAAAAATGGCTTTAATATAAAAGTATTCTTTCCCAAACTACATTTAAATCCTAAGAAGAAGAATGAATCATATTATTTTAAGTAACACTATTCATAAAAAGACGTGTGGTGTACTAACCTTGTCTGGAGATGTGGCTGTTTGTAATCTTTCCTATGTGAACAGATATTGCTCCCACCAGACCTACTGAGAACAGCATTTTCTTTAAATTCTCCCCATGGTTTCAGTCGTCCTACAAATTAGGGGCAAAAAGAGAGACTACATTACTAGTCTAGTAGTTGTGTTCTTCACTTGTTATCATGAATTTATCCTAGCTAGCCTGTTTCTTGCTGGTTGTCTTGAAGATGAAATGCCTCTTTAGACTGTACTATCAGTTTCACCAGCCCATTCCCTACAAGTAGTTCTTCTGTAAGTAGTAACAGGTGACTGTACTTAGAAGTAACACTCACCATGCAAAGTTCAGCTTCTCACATGAGATTAAAAAAAACCCATTGTGTAAGGAATATTTCATATTTCTTGTACATACATCTATTCAGTGGAATATTATATAAGGATATATAAAGAGATATATATATATAAGGATATTTATTCTTGTACTTATGGGCTTTTGGTCATAAAATCTTAATCTTCAGTAGGGAGGCTCTTAAAGCTTATATTATGAAGAAATTTAACATCAGACTGTGTGGGAACCCAGAGAGAAAGGAAAAGGGCCAGGAAGAGACTGTAAACTTTGCCCCTGCTGTCTGGTATCAATGCACCCCTGTAGGAGGAGCAGCTGAGTGTAAGGGGTGTGACCAACAGAGTGCACAGGGTCACGGTACCTTTGTGGGGCTGATACCGAAGTGGCCGAGAGAGACTCGCTTTGAGATCAAAGGTCTTCTTTCCACTTGTAGGTTCTGCAGATTGAGCTCCAAACTTGAAGGGGGTAAGAACTACAAAAGGCATCAAGATACCATAATTAGAGTAGCAAGAGCATCAGTGTGCACAGAAAGTTGGAAAGTGCCTGTGAAGACCACACTACAATTACCAAGAGCAAAGAGCCATTAAATGCCCCTGCTGCTACCTCTAAAGACAGAACTGCACAAACACAGCTCACTTCAAATAGGGAGGGCAAGAGTTGTAGAGTACTTGGCCCTTTAGCTATGATTATACTATTGAAGAGCACATACAATTCCATGTGTTTTTCTAGTCCTTCAAGGCAAATTGTGTTTCTTCTATGCCTATTTGGAACCAAGTGGTTTTTCACGTTAAACAAAGAAGCATTCTTTTGAACAGGCCAACTTCAGATCAGCATGAAACTTTGTTTGCCCCTTAAAAAAATCAGTATTATTATGCAGCAAACCAGGAAGCTCTGGGTTCTTGACCTGTGCAAATATCCCTGTGATGCTCAGGGTGTCAATGGCTGGATAGCAGAACTGTGCTGCTGCAGAGATTGTTAGTAATCTGAAGACTTCTCATTTTTCTTAATTTTAGTTCCTGAGTTGTCAGGGTGCTGAGGCTGATAACAGGTTGTCCTAAAGCACAGCTAGAATTCTGATGCATGCTAACCCCACAAGGAGAATGAGACATCTGAGAAGGTGTCAGGAATTCCTCTCTATGCAGATGGGCTGTCCCTGTATCTGCTATATGAATCTTTTGCTGTGTAGTTCCTAAAGATCTGTAAGATTTTCTATCCTCTTCTCTGAAGGTAGCTGGGCACTTTATGTTTAAGTCATGGCACCTAAACACTTCAGTCAAACCACTGGAAAACAAATGAAATAAAGAAACTACTGCACTTTCTGAAGAACCAGTCATAAATTAGAGAGTTAAATTAAAGCCTGGGTCTACCTGACATTTGATTGTTAAAAACTTGTATAGTAATTCAGTAAGACAAAAGTCTTTATCTGAAAGAGCCAAATATTCACCATCCACTTTACCCTTTGATGCAGTCAGATCATTATTTCTTGCATTTCCCTTACTGTTCTTCTGACTTATTAGTTTGCAGCTCTTTTGAGTGTCAGGTGTGCAGATGCCCATGTATGGAGACATTCTAGATGGAGTCTTGGTAAGAGAGCGTTTGTGCTCATTATCTTTTGTGGCTTCTGAGAACCTGAAAGGTTTTAGAAATATGAAGACAAATTTAGTCACCTACAAAGAACGTAAGCAATGTGGCAGAATATAGAAGGTTCTGCATTCTACTTTAATAAAAGGTAGAAAGATTTAGTGTGTGAAAGATGTTCACAACACATACGAAAACTGTACTAAAATACCTTCCTGGTATAATGCTTCAAGTTTCAAGCCAGTGTCAACAGCAGTAAGTAATATTAGAAATTACAAAGAACTGACTTTCTTATTATTTTGAAAAGCAAATATATTTGGATGCAATAAGCTAGAGATTTATTCACCAACACCAATGATTTACTTCAGACCTGGATTCTGTAGTAAAGCATTGGATATTTCGTTAGTTTTAAAATTCAATTTAAGAAAAACTGAAAGACAACTAACAGAATGCTAGACCTCAAAGACCTACAAGAGGAAGAAGCTGAGTTTTGAAACACATAAGTTACCTGCATACCAAGACACATACATTCCATATGTATATGTGTATAGATGCATTTTTAATGAATACCTATGATTACTCATATGTACATGCATAAAATTCAAAATCTTGCAAAAAGGTACTGAGAATAAGCTATAAGCTTGCAAGATTTAGAAAGGGAGTAAATGTTGAAGAAAGCTGTTTTTGTGGGCAAGCAAGTTTATGATGAAGTACAGCTTGCAAGGTCCACCACAGCATAACTTTGGATGAATGGAATTTCAGAAGCAAATTCTGAAAGTAACGTTTTGGTTGATGTATTGCTAGGAATCAGTAAGGGCTGCAGTGAAGACATCCAAGCTTGGAGGACACTAGAGGCAGTGTATTTTTTACATTTGTTACCTATTGAAATCAAAAAGAGGACATTTAAAGTAAAAACAAAGCCACTAAGTTTGCAAACTTGATTTTGACCTTTGAACAACAAAAGACCTGCATTCCAAAATCACATAATTATATATTATCAGACACCAATATGAGAAGCTGCATTATCCGAGTTAAAAATAACAATTCCACACACACTTTAGGTCAGGGAAACAAAATGCTCCAGCAGCCATGATCTTGGCATGCAAGAGCTGAAAAGTGAAGGTCATCAGAGAAAGTAACACAACCAAGGCCTGTGAACAACAGTGTATTGTTAGCAAAGGGAGAATGTCTAATCAGAACTTCAGTCACTGTGGAAAGTTTAGGAAACTGATTAAAGTCAACATTAGTATAATAGTTAGAAATCAACAAAGAAATGGTAGAAATAAAAGATATTTACCAATAGGATACCATAAGTACTGTCCTTTCAATTCCTTCTTTTAAAACGTTTCTTGATCAAGACTTTAGGAAAATTATTAAGAAGTGAATAAAACATACTAATAATAGAAGTTCAGGAAGTATTAACACTAATAGAGAATTAGATTACTGTGGAGGAATGATGACATACACATGGTGTTCTAAAAGGAAATGAGATGAGGTATAATAGCACTGAGTACAGTTCATTAATTTAGCAATTCCTCATAACTTCTGGGGTCAGCTTGGCCCCATCTGCTAGAAACTGTCTGCTTATAGTAGTCAGTCACAAGAGGACCCCTGCTGTGACACTGAAGGAGAGGGGAAGTAGAGGACAAAAGGAAAAAACTACCTAAAAACCATTGCAAGACTCTCCTGGAATACTGAAGAGAGTTCTGATTTTAAAAATTTACATATAAATTAATTCATATAAAGAGAAAGTATTAGGTTGCCTGGTAAAATAGAAAACCAAACAGAGTAACAGAAGAAAAATAATTTGCTTGATTTTGCATTGGCTTTAGCAAAATGAAAGCCAGGATTTGAGATCCTTCTAACAGACAAAAAAATGAAGAATGAAGACAGTAACAGCACAGTGAGGCTTAAACCACCCACAAAGCCAGGTTGAAAGTTAGTAATCAGAATTAGCCTTGCATAGTTCATGTTTGAAGAGAAACAGTGTAGTTTCTCTACATATTTCACAGTCAGTGTTGATTATTTCATGTGCATCTTATCAAATGCCTTGCTGGTAGCTTTGGTTTGTTCTTTTTACCTGACATTCATTTTGGATGTTGAAAGCACGGAAGGATGAAACGAAGATTTCTGGGATAAAATACTCCGATTAGCAGCATTCAGAGAACTGCGTGGTGAGCGCCGGAGGTTACTGGGAGTGCAGGTGTTGGAGAATCTGCCTCTGTCTGGATTTGGGCTGAATAAAGATCTTTTGCCACTGGCTTGTTTCTGGGGAAAACCAAATTCTGAGTTACCAGACTCTGCTGAAAATCTGTCTATAAAGCAGCCAAGAGGAAGGGAAAATACACAATGAATCAGAAGCATATGGCCTCTTCAGTCTTCTCCCTTTTATTTTTCCTCTTTAAAAGTGTATTTTAAATGTAAGTATTTTTATCATTATTAAATTGACCTGACAACACATATCTTAGAATATGGAGTGTTTTTTTCTGATGCTCTTAAGGAATTTGATTTTCTGGTCAGCACCTGCAAATAGTAATTTGTCTGAAGTATGCATTGATACAATATATGTATCAATACAATTTAAAATACGAATGTAGTGTTCAGGAGTTTCATTTATTGTTACTGTTTGATATGGTCCTGGGAGTGCTAGAGTAACTGACGTGAATGATTCCGTGGCCATTGACATATTCATTGCTACATTCATTGATACATTACTGTCACTTTTTTAGGCTCTCCTGCACTTTGTGAGAGGCCTATGTGCAGCTTTCACCCATGTGAGGGTGACATACAAGAACTGAGAACAACACATATTGCATGTATTTTTAAGGACAATCATATGCAGCCATGGGATGGATAATAGTTCAGGCACAAAAGAGAAAATTAACATTTAATTCCTGCTCTTTGAAAAATAATCTATCCCCTTGTTTAAATTTTGCAGCAATTCAAGCAGTTGTGAACAAAAGTTCCAGATCTTTCACAAAAGTAATTGTGACAATTGTTTTTACTTAGAAATGGCAAGTTAGTTGTTGATTTCTACAGCTGTACACAGTTAACATGTAAAAACTTGTATAGTTCTATAAGTTATATACAAATAACTATATATAACTAATTATGTAGTATTGCAGTTAAATTTCATTGGTTATAACATTCCACTGCATGTTCACATGACCAGCTACTTACTGATCTAGAGACCTGGTAAGACCTTTACAGAAAGGCCCTGGAAACAAATGAACATGCTAACAATGGTTATCTTCCTGTGTTATTTCTTACCTTGACTGCACTGCAATTTTCATTCAGTTTTTTCTTCCTCTCAACGTAGTCAGCAATAGATTCCATTTTCTTGAATTGAGCCTCATGCAACTTTTTAAAGTCTAAGAAATTCCAAATACAAGAAGATTCACAGATCAGATATGGTTCTAAGGAAGTTTAGTACTTAATAGGAAGATTTTGTGACACATATTGGTATGGCCTCAAAGAAGTCAGCGCATCCCTCTAATTAAAGGCTGTAGACACAACTGACCAAACAGGACCAAAAGAATCTATTTCACCAGCTACATGACCTGTTACCTGATAATCTGGAGGATCATAGAAGCATGGTTTGGGTTGGAAAGGGCCTTTAAAGATCATCTAGCCCAACCCTTAAAATCTGCAGTTAAAGAAAACAATAAATACCTTTGCATTTGAGATGATTCAATGCATTTTAAGAAGTGATGAGCATGTGCTAATGTATCATAGTACAGCACAACCATAGTATTTATAAAGTGAAAACTAAACAAGCAGGAGTAATAGCATGTGTGTTCCTGTTCTTTGAAAATCATTAATGCAAGGAACTGTATCGAAAAGTCACCAAAATGTTCAATAAACCAGTTTTTAACACACATGCCAGTCATTTCCTACTATGAACTTACAAGCTGGAATATGCACCTTGAAATGTAACATTTGGGATTTTATTTTTTTGTTTGCTTGCTTTTTAAAGAGAGGATATTCTTTTATTTGAGCAGGAATAGAAATTTGAGTTGTAAAAAACTAAGTCAAGTTTCCCTCTACAACATATCTCTTTTTAGAGATGGTAGGTTATCTTACTTGGTGTGGTAGCAGGTGTGGTTCCTGCTCTTGCAGACCTAGATGTGCGACCTTCACATAAAGGGATCTTCCCACCTGCAGCATGAGCATTACCTGGGAAATTAAGATTAGACAAAATCATTGCAACTCCTGGAAGATGATTTAAAGTAATCACAGTGATTTCAAATATTGTTCCAATGTTTGTTTCAAAACACACTTTATCACCTTAAAGTGAGTTTAGGTTTTGAGAAATAAAACCAGCTGGAATAGGTATGTTCTAAGTCTCTCAAAAGTGTTTTAACTGGTTTGTCAGTAATAATGTATCTTGAGAAAACACAAGCCCAGCATGAATCCTAAAGTCCTATTAAGTTAGTATCTTATGATAGTAAAATATTTTTCAGGGAAAGTTTACAAGACAACTGTGCTTGTGGTAAACAAAAACTTTAAACTCACACGCCTTGATCAGGGTTTTTTTAAATGTTAATACTAAAGAAGAAATACCTTTTGACCAATCTTTTTGCCACTGCCTTATTTACATACAGAGTCCAAGTTATTTTTGTCATGTCTGCTCTCAGGTATAATAAGCTCACGTTCACATTGTAATGATTAATTTTCTTAAGAAAAAAATCAGGTAAAAACTTTACATCAAGTTCAGCATTTGCATATCAACAGCAAACATTTGCTTTTCTGGTCATTCACACCCCCTCAAAAGTAAACTTAGATGACTTCAATATATTGAAAGAAATCCTTATTGGAAACAAATGCTGGTGTTCAGTTAAAAATAATTGTTGAAAAATCAATTTGTCAATATTATATGTAGACACTTTTTACTACAGCTATAGGAAGAGATGAGCACTGTACCAACGGTGAGGATGAGTGCTGCCTCAACCCAAGCATCCCCCCCATACCCTATTGCTTTTGTTTTTAAAACAAACCTTCTTAGAAAAAAACACATTTTTGAGTTAGTTCAAAATTATTGGTGGTCTCCCATAAGATTGCCCTTGTAAATTCTATGGAACAACAAGAATATCCATAATAAACTTACAGACTGCATATACTGAGCCTAACAGAGCAAATGCAGGTGTGTATCTTACTTGACAGACTCCCAATATCAAGAAATTATCAGATTGGGTAGACAAACTCATTTCTTCTTGTCAGTTGAATATACAATGCAGTGGGGGATAAATTAATTAATATTTTCAGTGGCATTGTGTCTGAAGGACTAAAATCGCCACCAGATGAAAAAGTGATCCAGTGGAATACATTCAGATACTCTTAGGTAGTTCAAACAAATGATAAAGGATTCGGAGTTCTTTTCTGCTAATTTTGCTCCTGGAAAGGAAAAGATAAAGCTGTTCACCAGAAAAAGATAAATGAAGCATGGGGAAGCAAGTCCTCCCTTTCTTGCCACCTCTTAGAAGCCAAATAACACCTCAAGGGTATTCTAAAAGACACTGGATCTTTTGGAAATGTGAAACTTAAATACACTCAGATCTCTGAGAACTCCTTCACTAAAAAAAATAGAATTCTGAAGTCAAAGCCAGCAAAATTCCCACACTGCAGAACTTGTGGATTTGTGTTACAATATGGTAAACAAGTAATACAAACTCAAATCAGACCAATTTTCTCCTAGTATTCCCAAAACAAGGTACTGATCCACAGACGTGCCACAAAAATCTTTGAAGACACAATAAATTTATCTTTTGGTTATTCTAAGTAGCACAAATTAAAGTTACTTTTATCTGGTTTTCTACTTACGTTGTTCTCCCTTGCCTTTAGTAGAAGTCTTCTTTCTTTGTTTCTTCTGTCCAGCACTCATCCCTGGATTCTCAACAGCTCTCTCTTCAGTTATTTGGTTTTTGTTTTGTAATACCTTCTGTCCCTTTTTGTGCTCACCCTGAGGCACTTCATTTTCTTTCATTTCAGAATGCACCTGCAATTCCAATATGCTTCGTTTAACCAGTTTGTTCCAACTGGATATAAAGAAAGGCTGTTGTGGTGAGAACAGTGAGTCAGTGGAACAGATTGCCCAGAGAGGAGCACAGCCTTCATCCTCAAGGGTTTTCAGTATCAGATTGGATAAAGGCTAAAGCACTGTGCTCTAACCTCATAGCTGAGTCTGCTTTGATTGGGAGATTGAGCAAGAGATTTTTCTGACGTCCAAACTGAACTAACCTCTGAAATACTTACCCTGTCACTTCACAAACTAAGATATACTAGAAAGCTTTGACCTGCATAGCTGTCACAGTTTAGTATAAAATTGCCTTTATTGATAAAAGTTAATTATTTGCAAGTAAAAATAAATTCACTGGGATGTTACTTTTCACTGTTGTATTTTGTATACTGTACAGTTCTCTAACACTAAAAGACTAACACTTTCTCATTTTCTCATTTCCCTCCTCTACCTCTGAAAATAAAATTCTTTCAGGCAGTTCTTAGTTTACCTACTCCTTGTAACTCAAGAAAAAGAAATCTAGCTCCATCTCACCTTGAAACTTTCTTTCCCTCAGTGACACAACCATCACAATAAAAAAAAATATGAGGTTTAGGCAATTGTGCAATTTCTGACAATTTTTTCTGTATCAAAAAGTGAGAACAGCCTTATTTTAGATAAATTCTGAAACTGGCCTTAGATCCAGAAAACTACAATGAACTAGTGAAAGCAGTCCTACGTTCAGATAAAGTGTTTGGAATTGTATATTACTTAGAGGAATTTATTTTCTTGAAGCAATGACTAGCAAGTAATGTCTGTTTATTATGGCACAGCGCATAGATAGACAAAACTCAGTGCTACAAACATCAGAATGCTTGCATATGAATTTTTATACATGTCTATACACACAAACACACACATATAAGCATATACCATCTATAAATGGTGATTGAAAAGAAATCAAGTGTGCTTAAATTGTGCTCAGAGGAAGGGAGGACAATCAGCACACAAAAGCATGCAATGCAAATCACCTGATCCTCATCAGAAAGCACTGGGTTTTCTTCGGTATTCGTTTCCTCATGGGAGTTCCTCTTTTTTCTGGTCATTTTCTTATCTTTTCCATGTCTTTTTGTAATGAAACACACGGTTTCATTACACGGATTCATTTCTGAATCAGACATAATTTCCTCCTGATTGCTCAGTTCATCCGATTTAATGGAAGCAGATGCACTCTTTACAGGACTCTGTAGCAGAAAAACATTGTAACTGGAGGATATCTAACATAAATATAAATTAAACACTCCAGAGACAGTTTCCATTTTATTATTAAAAAAAGTATTTTACACAGAGGATAAACAGTAGCATGTGAAGTAATCAAGAAACTGGCGCTATCTAGCACTATCCCCTAGGCATCAAAGCTCATTGTTTGGAGACTTTAAACACAATTTCTATGATTGGTTTATCATATTTCATTTCAATAATATTATAAAAGCCTAATATTTCATATGTGAAACCTAACTTGCATGATGCCACGACCCTCCCACACTTGTACATTTGTGAAATACTCTTCACCAATAAAAACAGGGCTCCTTTCCTGCTTGTGAAAATTTTAGAAAAGCTGACAAGGTTTACACCAGTTCCTCAAACCTTTAAAGAAGACTTTTGCACTTAAAGGCAAATGTACTTTAGAAAAAGCAGAGAACAAATTACTTCAATCAGAAACTTTAAAAACATTGCCACACTCAACAAAATAATTCACCTTACAGAAAACTTAAAAAAAAAGTTAAGAAAACAATACACTAAGAGGCAAATAAAGGAAGTAGCACAACTGTATTGCTTTCATTATAGTGGAAATAAGTTGTAGTAGATGCAAAACACTTTCCAATTAGCATCAAGTCCCCTTCATGCAAAATAAATTAAATATTCTTATACTTGGTACTGAATAGTGTCTGGAGCCAAACAAGCAAGAATTAAGATTTGTTCAGTGGAAATTAAATGTTATTGTTCATAGAGAATAGTTTTGTACTGATGCTGAATATAAACTGTTAATTTTGGCAGCTGAAAGGAAATCAGCTTTCAGTCACAGAGGCCGTTTCAAAACTGACATCAGCATATCTACTTCTGTCAGTACATAAGTACTTTAAACTAAGGGCACTAAGAAGAAAAAGGTATTCCTATTCATTCCCATCATGGTCAAAAACATCCTTCAGCACATGGCCGCTCTATGGGTTACAAATTAATGTTTACATTTCTTAAAAGCAACGGCTGATTTATTATCTGTTACCATATTTTCGCTTTCTTCTTTTGTCCCTTCAAAGTGTTGCTTCAATGATTCCAACAATTTGTCTGCCTGAAGAGAAATCAAAACAACACATGAACCAAACAGTCCATCACGTCATTGAAGAACTGCATAAGCCCAACTCACATCCTAGAAACTGATCCAACAAACAAGAAGAACATTTCCTTAATCCAACAGATCAAGACATACATAGGATGTAGTTCAAGTCAGTCAATTAGAGAAAGTGCCTAAGGCCACAGATAAATACGCAGCATATTCCCCACAGTGGCACAAAGGCAAATTTCACTAACTAGGTTTCTCCAGATCTGTCTGTTTTCCAGGTTAATTGTTCAAGGAATGAGAAACTGTTTTAAGCCCCACAGTGCAGCTGACCTTGAATTAAAATGGTATCAAATTTCTGCAATTGCTTCTGTCTTGCCCATGCTACACGCAAAGCATTCTTTGCATCTCTCGCATATATTCAGCAGTAATAGTAATAAAATAACAACAAAAACACGCCATTGATAATTCAGGCTATGAAAGACTCTTAAACACCTAAGTGGAAAGGTCAGCATAAAAACAATCAAAATACCCCCCCCAAACTAACATTCCCAGAACAATTTTTAGTCCTGTGAGGACAGGGAGCTGCCTTTTCCACCCAAGCCGTGGATTTAAGGCTTTATGACTTCTGCCATTGCTGGCAGCGCCTGTCAGGAGGGCCAGGCCGTGTCCCTGATGCACCTGCAGCTCCAGGCAGGCCCCTGTGCGTCCTTAAACCTCTCGCCCTTAACCGCGACCGCCAAACGCGCCCGCTCCTCCCTTAAAGGTACTGTTGTCACTGCTCCTCCCACTCCAAGTCGTAAAAAGAAAAAAAAAAACAACCTAACCAAAACAACCCAATCCAAGCCAAACAAACAACCACAAGTACTCCCACTGGGGGCAAACAGCGCGGGAACTCCGGCGTGGGGGAACAGCCGAACCATCAGGGCGGAGAGAGGAGAGGCAGCCCCTCCTTCTCGACGGCCGGGGGACACCGGAGCCCCGCTTTCCCCCTCCCGGAGTGACTGCCCGCATCCCCGACGGCAGCGCAGCCCCCGGGGCGCCCCAGCGCGGAGCCACCGCCGCACCGCGCGGGCAGTGCCGCTGCCCGGGGCTCCGGTGCCCCTGGAGGGCGTAGCCCCGCAAGGCTGGGGGCGTGT
>JANPWX010000136.1:349744-370842 GCA_024734555.1 Trochalopteron elliotii
GGACGGTGCTGGGGGACTCGCTGCAGCTGTGCGGGCAGGAGCCGCCGGGGCTCAGCGTCCTCATCTGCTTCAGTCAGTGCCTCGTCGGGCCGGCGGCGCTGAGGACGCGCCGCTGCCCCGTGCGGGCCTCGGAGCGGGCGGCGGCGGCTGGGCACGGGTTGGTCCGGGGGCTCTCGGCTGCAGCGCGTCTCTCTCTCTTTCTCCTTAGAAGTCACCAGCGATGTGACCTGGGAGGACTCGCTGTTGGTCGGCCTCGAGGGCTCCCTCCTGGGATGGTGCGTAGCTCCCGTAGTTCCCGGCATCGGGCGGCAAATCGTGCGGACAAAGCCGGGCTCCGGCAAGGCCGGGAACTCCTCCGGCTTGTGCGCGGGAGGTTCTGAGGGGCTTGGCAAATTCCCGAGTGACTTCTGTACCTGTTTCACACTTCGGATGGAGAAAGCTTTTGTAGGCATGTAGTTTTCACTTGAAATCAAGTTTTGCTGCCCTGACCTCTGTAGGTGGAGAGAAACATTCGAGCAGTACAGTAGAAGACAGCTCAACTTGTAGATGCCTTTGTTCCCTGCCCTAAAAGGTCTCTTACTTAAAACATCTCTGGGTTTTGTTTGGTTTGGTGGATTTTCGGTTGGTTTGGTTTTCTGGGGATGGGTGGCTTTTGGTTGGTTGGTTTTTCTTAATACTGAAAATAAAAAACTTGTGCTGCCCTATTCATGAACTTACAGTTAGCAAGGTTTGGTAACTCAGTCTAATGAGAAGAACATAAAATGTCATCTAGGGGCTTACAGAACCAGTAGCTTGTTTAATTGATGTTTAAAGGCTGTTTTACAGACTCTGAGGATTTTGACCTTTTTCAATATAAGACTTTCTCTTTTTTTACTTTTTTCCTTGCCCCTCTCTCTGCATGGGACAATAATCTGTTTTATTGGAAAGAATTTTCACCTGGCACAGGCATTGTTTTATCATTTAAATCATGTTTGAGTAGAATAGTCTAAACCACTCTTGTGATAATAAGATGTGCATTTGCTTCCTTAATAGCAACTTCACTTATTAGAGAGATTACTTCTTTCACAACATACCCAATTTTTTATGGTCATGTTATTTTTGTACGTATTGGGTTTTTTTGAGGAGGAGGCATTATTATGCCTTGGATTTTGCCCCAGTAGAACTGAAGGTTTGATGCCCTCTGACAAAATGCAGCATTTGTGGTTTCAGAAGCTTCTGTTTAAGAATACTTTTCCCTTTCTCCTTTTAGTGCTTACTATTTATTATCCTGTCGGTCATGTGGCTTGGCCGTGGGCTTCATTCTTTATTCTTCTGGCAGTGACCTGGCGTATCTCCGAGGCTTGTTCTGTTTCTTCAAGGACAGCATCATCTGGTGAGTACACTGTATTCTTATGGTCAGTGACTTCACAAGTAGTGTTAAGTTACTGTACAAGCAGCCTACAGCTAACAAAAGTGGTTTGACTTTTGTCTGAGCACACTGGTGTGGGATTTTAATATCCTTGATGTCTAAATTGTGTTGAATCCCTTTGTGTGTGAATCCCTTTGCTTTGCCTTGCACCTTCTGAGTGTCCTTGTGTAATGTAAGACTTCAGTTTAGTTGTGTGCAATACTGAAATCTCTTCAATTCCAGATTCATTTAGCTAACATAAGGTATCAAAGTGATTCCATGATAGGTGGAGGACTTGACTATAGAAGCTGTAAATTACTTATAGCTGGTGATGAGAGGATCTTGATTCCAAAGTAAAACCATTGTTATGTTTTGAATATTTTCATAATTATTACTTTTGGCAACAACCTTGTATCTGCTTTAAAATCATCTTAAATCATTGGTCTAAATAATGCAACTATAGGTTTTTTAACCATTTTTCTTGTGGTTTTGTCCCCTTCCTTTTTTGTTTTCCAGTTACCTCTTACAAAACCAAAGGATTATAGAAGCTTCTAAGGTGAATTTTCCAGCTGTGACCTTAAAGGAACGCATACATAAAGTAAGGTTTCCACAATAATGGAAAATACTTTCAAAATGCTGATAATTTTAGACATTTAATTCAAAAACATTGATACAATTTCGGGGGTTTTAAGTGCCTGAGATTGAGAAGATGCTGCCTTATGTGACAATAACTGACTCAGTGCATGAAACAGGGAACATTTTCTAAGACCCCTAAACTGCAGAGCATACCCAGTTCTAGCTAAATTTCAGCAAAAGTTTATTATCCTTTTATCTCTATACCTTGCAAAGAAAAAAAAATCCCAAAAATAATTTATACAGACTTGGCCTAAGTATTATGACTTCTGTTGTCATTGTTGAAGAATTTAAAAATATAAATTTTTGTTCTGAAAGGGATTTTTAAAGAGTTATATTTTTATTTCTGTGTAAGCTCAAAACAGCATGGCAGTATTGGTACTTTCAGAGACAACTCTAGGACCCCCCCTCTTGTTTTGGTCTTCAAATTGGACATTCTTGTAACCTGACTAGTTATGTTAGTTAATTGCCTGTGCCTTAGCTCAAATAAAGTTATTGTGTGTAGGAGACAGCCAGTATATCCAGTATTTATGTGATTATTTGTTCCTTACTTTCTTTTTTGAGTTGAGTTTAGATTTTAGTTTCTCTTGTAATGGGCCTTTGACATTTTTTAAGTTTTGTCCTCTTCCAAGTCATCTTCCAGTTTCTGTAAGATCAGTGTCTTTTTGTAGGTCATGTGAGGCTCAGATGCAAAAATCTTACCCACGTAAAACTTCTGAAGTCAAGACATGATTTAGTAAAAATACCTGATTGAAGTAAAAATATGATAGCACTTCATTGCAAACACAAATTATGGGACTGCAGAGAGTTTGCTTGTTGACTAGAAGAAGCTCAAGCATCTGGCCTTTGCTTTTTGATACATAATGTCCACATGTACTCCTAAGCTAGTGATGAAACAGTTTGTCTACATATTGTCAAAGAAGGTCTCTGGCTGTGTGAAAACTTGATTTAAGTAGGAAAGATCAGATTCATCATAGTAAAACTGCAGCAACTCCATCTCCTTAAGTAGTTATTTCCATTATGTCCCTGGAAGGGCTGATATTGGCACACATTCATCCATCTCCAGTTTGCAGTGCAGCCCTTGGATCTTAGTGCTGGTTTTGTCAGTACTAAACAGGCAGTATAGAGATCAAGCCCACTATATTTTCACAGAATCATTTCTCCTTTCCCATCTTGAAAATGAGCTGCCCTTTAGCCACTTAAAGTGGGGCACAGGTCTTTCAAAGATCAGGTGTTAGGATTTTTTTGCTAATTTTGACACTCTTAATTTCTCTTTTTTTTCTAGATGAAAGAAAAGCTTGTGGACTTCAATGGTCGCATAGAACTAGTGATGAGGAAGCTGGACAAACTGGAACAAAATAATTATGTAACAGAATGGCAAAACTCTTCAACAGATCCAGATGACCTGCTATCAGGAGATGCAAGAGTTAATGCCAACTGATAGCCATTTTCAAGAAATGCTGGAGTTGTTTCTGCACCTCTGCTGAGTCTGGTCATTATGAAGAAATAATGCATTTGAGTATTGATCTGTCACTTTATCTGTGTGTGGAAAGAACTGATGATGAGTTGCATCTCTTCAGGGGAACACCTGAAAATCTGACATATTAGAGTTATGCCTGGAAGACAGAATAGCTCACCCATGCAGTAGGTCACTCTCTGAGGCTGTATAACTGTGTCTTTGGTTTTTCTAATGCTTTCAGGGGGAAAACCAGCCTTTTGAAATACTGAAATCAGGTTTCTGGAGTTATGCAAAACATACTTAACAAGGTGATGTGATATTCAAGAGCCACCATTACAAACTGAACATTCTTAGAGACCTAAAGCTATTGTCCTATCTTTTTAATACAGACAAAGTGTTAATGGCAGCCTTGGTTTTAATGGCAGCTAGTTTTTGGTCAATTGGCTCATTAGCTATATCTGATATGTAACCCACTGCTAAATGGACTCTTGAATAGTTTTGAAATTTGCTTGTGTGTGTTGCTTGCAAAAGCAGCAGATGAGCACATCACAGTGTTCTTAGTGCATGAGTCTGGATGGAGACATCCATGGAGACAGAACACAAGGTTTTGGATTTCAGGTAAAGGACATGTGCCCACATGCCTGCCAAGTCTGCTGAAGTGCTGCCCCAGAAACAGGACTGAGTCAAATTCTGCCAAATTCTAAGGCTGTCAGCAACTGCCTTGAACAGATCTGAGCATTTCTTTCTGGAATGTCAAACCAAGGAACAGTCTTCTGCACAATCATGGAAGCACTGCTTTTCTGAAGTTATGATTTGCCTGTTGCCTTCAATTGGCCAGTTGTTTAATAAAAAATACCTACTCATGGCTCATTGGCATTTCTCTTGGTTGAAAATTGGTTCTGCTTATTTCCCAACATTCAGAATGTAATTTTACAGAAAAGAAGGCACTACTTATCCTTTGTTACTGGGACAGAATACCCCTAATCCTTGGTGGTTGGAAGATTTAAGGCCCTTTTCCTCTCACTTTTGCTGCCTAAAGGGCTAATGTTTTTTCATTAAGGGACAATGAACTTTACAGAAAGTGTAGTTGTTGTCTTTAGTAGTCTAGAGGATTCTGTTTACTTTATCAGCTTAATTGCAGTGATGCAAATTGCCTTCTCCTTCCATATATATGACCAGCAGGTTGCAGACCTCATTGTTCCTGCTGCCAGTTCTGTATTTTGTCTTATTTGTAAAATAACTCATAATGGGCTTGGAGCAGAGGGGACAAAACTCACCGTAAGGCACCTCAAAGGTTTTAGGTGGGCAGCTGGTACTAATGCTCACTGTGCTGCTTTCTGGTTGGGAGTTCTGTATGGTCTCAGTTCATTGTGGTAATAAGCAAAACCATAGAGTATCAACAGTCATTCTGCAAGGAGAGGAGGGACTCTCATAAATTCTAACACCACCTTTGCAGTACTTCCTTAGCACTTCTGTTATTGAATGAGTCTAAGAAATGTAATTGATACTGGGACTATTTCCTTTTTGCCCTTTCATTCCAGTTTCTGCATTGAGACTGTTTCTTGCTACAGAAAACTGTTGCTATTTTACATCTATACTATGAATAATGCTAAATTGTTTTGCTTCGTTAGTGTTGATCCCTAAAAGAAAAAGAAAGCTATCAGTTACATTTTTGTAGTATATTTAAAATTGTGAAGAAGAAACTTCTTAAATAAAAGCTGAAATTCAGAAATTCATATTGTGCAAATCATTGCCAATATTATGTGAGTCCTAGGCCTACTTCTTTTCCTTTGAATAATTTTGCAGAAAGAAAAACATTACTTTATCTTGCTTGGGTCCTCATTTGTTATGAAGCATTAAAGTAATGGTTCCTCAAATCACATTACTTAGCACAAATTTAAATAAATAATGAGTATGTGCTGAAGAATAGCTGGTAAATTTTTAAACTGCATTTCTGTAATCTTTGAAACTGGGAGGACCTCTGCCAACCACAGAAGAAATTTTTCACAAGTGCAGTCACCAAAACAATAAACAATACATACATAAACCATTTTTTGAGAGGCCTTGTTACTTTTAGGCCATCAATACAAGAAACAGGGGGGTTTTGCTACCCTCTAAAATAACCCTTGAAGCTCCTAACTGTTAAGTTTTACATCTTAGAATGAGGGGAATAACAATTTTTGTTTAGCTGCTGTCTTAAGCAGAAGGTCTTGTGCCTGGAGTCTGCTGGGACAGCTGGCCCCAAAGCAGATATTCAGCATATGGGAATTCAGCTCAAGTTGTTTAGTTTTGACAAGGCTACAGCAAGTACACCTCAGAAGTGGAGTGGAATGTACAGTAATTTGGTTCATTTGTCTTCTGAACAGATGACACATCCAGTTTTAGTGCATTCTCAGCCTGTGCTGCTTTATTGCTAAAAAAATTTTTATACAGGTGCAGAGTTTCCAGGTTCATTTTTAAACAGTTCCCCTTTACAGTGTCAAAAGAATAAAATCTTATCTTGAAATCCTCAAAGATGCATAGATATAAAAGCAAGCTGCCTTTTGGAAAAAATCAGAATTTGCAGGGAGACATTCTTTCACTGTTACCATGTAAAATGTGTGCAATGGGAGTACATAGTTCATAGTCACACCAATCATTTCCTCCACTAATCCATGCAAGAATGCTATCAGAAGTTCAGTATAAGTATTCTTTAGCCTATTAAGTACTAAGGTAATTTTTAGGAATTTATATCTAATACTTCTCCTTTGCTGCTATATTTTTCAAAAGGAAAATAACTTCACTGACATCCTGAAGTATCTTATTCCCCAGGTTATACTGAAGGGAAATACAAAGGATACAATGGCTTACTCATTTAAAAAAAATATTTAACAGACTTTAAAATCATGCATAGTGTTTTAAAGAATTAAAAATGACCATGGTTAATCACTGGGCTGAATTTGTCTTGGAATTTTTCTTGTTTCTTGAAGAAGTTGGCTCAAAGACTTTCACACAGTCTAATTTGTGATACCATGGAATAGTTATCTTCTCTTATAATATCCCTATCTTCATTTGGCAATCCTTACATACCTAAAAAGAGCATTCATGGGTAAAACCACAATTCTCATTTTAAACCCAAAACACAGTGCTTTATGAATGGTTGGCTATGAAGTACAAACAAGAGTTAACTTGACACACCTTTTCTTCCTCCAAGACACTTCTTTCTACTAAAGAGAGAGGGCTGGGCCTCTGGACATGGAGAAGTGTTCTGCACAAGTTAAGCCCACTTAAAAAATTAAGCTAAGTACAAGTATGGAATTCTGCAGTAACAAGCCAGTATTCAACATGTTTAATTACAAGTTTAAACTTGGAAAAGTATTAGTGATGTAGGCTATGCCACACATTCTCTTATTTTCAAACTGTCAGCAGAAATTGACTGCATTATCCACTACGACATTTGAATTACAGAGAACACACTAAAGAGTTTACAGAAAGATGGCACCCAAATTCCCTTTTATTAAATAAGTGAAATAAAGAAAAAAAGACAATTGCAACCTCTGTTGCAGAAGATAAAGACCTTCAGTGATCAAATCTCATTTTATGTTTTTAAAAATCTCTTTAAAGAACTTAAAAACTATACAAGATTATTAGTATTTTCAGGTTCATTCCTGCGGATGCCATTATTGCTGGCTGGTACCAGTATGCTTCAGTACAGCTGCCTATGTGGCTAGTTACCTGAAAATACTGTCTATTAAAAAGCTATTCAACACCTGAAAAATATGTACTGTGCTTATTAATTTCAGTCTTCTCCAAATAATTTCTCTCACATTCAAGCTTATTACCTACTGTCTGGCAAATACTACACTCAATTTGAGTCTGTGGTTTCCATTACTTGTTTGTTGGCTTGGGTTTTGGGGTGATTTTTTTGTGGGTTTGGTTTTTTTCTTTCCCACCAGTCGCTCCCTCTGCACCTTGTAAGAAACTCTGCACCCTTTTCCTTGCTACAGCTGCAGCAGGTGAGAAACCTCATCTCGCCTCTACACATGCTTAGTTCATGCCCTGCTTTTTACATGCTCAGGACAGTGATATGAACCAGACAAGAGGTTATAAAGGCGAGTTCTGCTGATCCTGGTTCCTGGTTTACAGTTTTGGTGCCATGCTTCTGTCCCTATCTATACATTCTGCCCCCTTCTCTACAGAGGCAGCACATTCTCTAAAAAAAACCCCGAAATTTGAGAATCAAAGCAGGAAGTTCAAGCTATTGGTATATTAATTCCTATTGCTTCATTATGTATAAATGCATATCTCAATTTACTGGTAGTAACTACATTACACTAGACATTTTGAATCATGCATAATTAGATTACTAGCTCTAAGATTTGGTTTGTGGGCCTGTGCCGCTTTCCTTCAGTTTCTCCATGCAGTTCTTCATGCCTAAGGCATTACAAACTACCTGCCTTTTATTTGACCTGCAAACACTCATTTGGAGGGGAAGTGGAGAGAAGCAGACAGGATTTACATAGGACACACTGAACAGAAAGTTACCTTCTATCTTTAACTTTAGATGGGGTAAAATCTTGGGAATCTGTCTGTATTATAACCTGATACAAAAGGTGTATTTCAGAGACAGAAACACGCTCTGCTGACATCATGAACACTGACACTTTCTCTAAAACGCAGGAGGAAGTGTAGAGACTGAAAGGGAACAGACATCAGAATCCATGGTGTTCTGCACTGTTGAACAAGACATCCTGGTTCAACAGTTGGCTTTTGTGTGCCAGTCAAAGTGCTACAGGGACAAAATGCTGGGTCGTTCCATGAAACAAATCCAGTGGAATCTAACTTGAACTGTCATTCTGCAGCTCTGTACCTGACCAGTGAGCAGGATTATTAGTTTTGGAGGAAGACCAGCCAGTTTCCTGAGGATGCAAGAAGCAGTCATTTCTAAGATTCGTTATACATCAAAAATTATTTTATCTTCAATATTGTTTTCCTTTTCTGCCCCAAAAACCCAGACTTCCAGCTCTTGACAGTATAATCCTCGTGTAAAGTGTCAGTATCCTCAAGCTCAGTACAATTTCTTCTCACTTACTATCAAGAAGTCTTTGCAAGACTTCCTTTTTTCTCCTAAATTTGACAATTACCCTCAGTTTCAGAAGGTACAATTCCCAACACAAGGGAATTGCTGGCTAGACCTTCTGCAGCAGCACTACTGGATATACAAACAGAATATATTTGTATCATCTGGGTTTAGTACTGCTAAAGGAGGCATGTCCATACTGGTCATTATACCTTCGATATACCACAGCCAAGTATGGTAGGACCTAACACTTCCGCTTAGGGTTTAGAAGCTGTTTAATCAAGGAGGTTGAAGCAAAAATCATGCCATATTACAAGAGCCGAAAGGCAAAGGGATTCCTTTTGTTGCTGTGAGTAGTAATTCCTAGTCTAGCAGCCCACAGAATTCAGATCATTATTAAAAGCCTGAAGTAAATGTAATGGGAAGTAAATGTAGATAGCTTGCCTGGATACATCAGTCTTTATTTCCTCCCCGCTTTTTTCTGAGTGGATATACCCTTGAAGAATTCTGTTCAGCCACAAAGTTCGTACTTCTGAAGCACGAACGTGACTTTGTTTTCATCATAATTTCAATATTATGTAAATGTACTTGCTGACCACAGACCGTGGTAAATTCATAATTTCTCTAATATAATCAGAGAGCAATCAAATGAAAGTCCCCTATGGCCAGCTTCCAATTTTATCAAAAATTCAATAGTTGGAATTTAAGCTGATTACAATCTTTCAGATCAATTAGCTTTTCATAAGCATATTACATATTAGCCAACACTTAATTTAGACATTCTCATGCTTATCCTGTTACTTTATACTGTAAAAATGCTCACAGCCCTCACAGTTCCATTATCAATTTATGAAGAACCAAAGTGCTTCATCCCCTACTTTAAAAACACAAGAAGCTTCCATTAAGCTGGAAGTCACAGTCTAAATTACTTCAGCTTTCCAGAAGAAATGCAGCCAGATTGATCTAAACCTCTGATCAAGTAATTCTGTTCAGAATACATTACTTATCTACTGGGCCATACTGTGTCTATAGACGAAGCATCTACACTGAAAAGTGTCAACCAGGAACAGTTTAGAACTCCTGTGGCTCTTTTATGCAACCCTTTGATAGCAAATAATTTGCTGGATGCAGATCTACAGGTGTAGATCAATAACCCTCTGTGTTACCAGAGGCCTCACAGTACTTCCCTCTGCAAAACTTCAGGCCTCAACTGAAATCAATTACGGTCTGAAACAGTATTTAGCAAAGCTGAAATTATTTTCTGCTGTAACATCTTTAGAATTCTACAGTTGTACTTGGCATGTAGAAATGTTTCGAGTGTCCAGTGCTTTCTAATGTTTCAATTATTTTTTTTAATTTAAAGACTATCTCAGATTGGTCTTTCTAAACAAAGAAAATAGAAAGTACTTCCCACCACAAAAGCTTCTAACTTTAGAATCAGGTTCTCTTCACAGTACAGTATTTGGAAAAGTTTAGTTTCTCAGAGAAATAGAGCAAGTGCTAGGCTACAAAAGAAGAAAAAAAATTACAGGGAAACCTCAACTACCCTTTCGAAGAGAACTGTCTGCCCTTCCCCCAGCACTCACTGACAGTGCTTCAGACATGTGGCAAAGCTAATTTTTCTTTTTTTAATATATGTATCAAGTTCATTAACTTAGTATTCAAGTGCCAAATTCCCTCCAATGAGAGGAACATAAGAAGAATTCACCCTTCTTCTCAGGAAGACTCTTCACACAACTCCCTGCAGCACAGAGCGCCACAAACTTATTTGGTTAATACCCACTTACTCTACTGTACAGTCTTGCTAATGCAAGTTATTTACTATCACATGCAAAACAGTTATTGCTACTAAAGTTCTATTTTCTTATTAAATCATCTTATGGCTTTGTTTGCATCAGGGATTCTTCCCCCTACATACTGTGCTATTTTGCATTCCAGTTTCAGAGGTATTTTTCAATTGATTCTCCCAAGCACTAAACTACTTTATTCAATGGTACAGCTACGTCCATTTAGAATTGAACCCGACTCTTAGCACAGGTCCCCCAGAGCTCTGCTGTAAATGGCCCACCTGTCCAATTTTCTCAGAAATTTATTAGATGCAGAGGGTTGTTTGGTTGGTTTTGTTGGGGTTTTTTTCCCTGTTACATACATTAACTCTGCCTGGCTTACTGTCATTGCACGGAAGCACATGCTTCTTGATTAATTACTTTAA
The DNA here is from genome assembly GCA_024734555.1 of Trochalopteron elliotii. Lineage (NCBI taxonomy): Eukaryota > Metazoa > Chordata > Aves > Passeriformes > Leiothrichidae > Trochalopteron > Trochalopteron elliotii. Next base: position 360,495 of record JANPWX010000136.1, read on the forward strand.
AGATATATCGTACCAAAATTACAAAACCAAGCTACCCATTCCCTCCCTCCCCCTAAAGGCCATTTACAGGCAGATCTCAGGAAAAAAAGATGCAGTATCCTCTCTAAGGTGAAAGAGAGAAATGCATGAAGAGCAGCACTGGCATCAAATGAAAGACGCATTCCCAAGAAACCAGAGGATGCCATCCACAGAGCAATGCACATCTCAAGAATCACACCAGTCTCCTATTTGACCAGTCCAAGCTGCCCATTGAGTGCTAAATCAATTTCACTTCCCCTGTCTGAACTTTTTTTCTGAAAAAAGCAGAGGGAGAGACAGAAATCATTAAAATTGAGCTTAGAGCTGGAAAGCAAAACTGGAAGTTACCTAAAATACAAGATATTGAATTCTCAATCGTACAGGGGTGGGGAATCTCTGATCCATTGGCTAGAGACAGCCTGCTGCACAGAGACAGCCTGCAACATCGTTTTGCAACAGCCTTTGACCTTATCATATTCTCTCTTAATAAGATGTATGTAAATGCAGGATCCACCAAAGTTATTTTTAGATTCAATAGGACTTCAGCCAAAAAAGGTTCCCCATTCCTGCAATAATGGATAAAAGTCTTCTACGCATAATTAGCACATCACATTTTGCAACTATTAACTTATCACACAATGAGGATAACGTCTTGCTAGCCATAATAATCATATAGTCAGATCTGAAAAAAAGAAAAGACTACTTAACAGACTTTGTAAATGATCTGAAGGTAAGAGATGTGTACAGAGTGCACACAAACCCCTTAGCATATTCATACTTTTCTGAGTATATCACAGGATGGGTAATAAATGGTTCAATAAAATTGAAAATGGAAGAAAACACCAACAAAGATTAAAAGAAAAGAATTGCACTGATAGAGATGAGAATTATGGATGCTTGCATACTCTAGCTTACTACTGCAGTTGGACAGACAGACAAATATCAAAAAGTCAACTATGATTCTATGAAGCCCATTAAGTGAATGAGTTCCATTTCTAAGGATAGCATTGCCATTGTCAAAGGGAGGATACTGCATGTTTAGACCATGTTTGTGACATTTCTATTGTATCCTTTCTAGTGTTAATTACATTATCATCACTGTTTACTAATAAATTTGTCACTCGGAAATTGTAAAAATACTACTAGGCTCATGCACTGATCCTAACATGGCACTACAGTTTGCTACAAAGCACTAATGCTTATGGAACTATACACATCTCAAAATGGAAGACATTGGTGATTTTGTTGTTTTCAAACAACTTGTAACATCATTTTGTCCACAAGTATTAAAATATATATATGTATATATATATATATATGAGCTATTGCACATGCCCCTTTTTTTTGTAATCTTTCACATGGGAAGATTTCCAACCAACATAAAGAAAAAGCAGAGCAAGAAAAAGTGAGTCAGATGAAGCAGCATTTCCAAACACAGCAAACCTTTAAAGGTGCTGGCCAGGAAGGTACAACAATGGGGGTCTTCTGGGCATGCACTACTGGAGGATTATTTCTGTGAAAGCCACAGACCCTTAACCTAATAAAATTCTGATGTGCTAAAATTAAAAAACTAATGCTGCTACACTGTCATGAATAAGAGTCAAGAAAAAAAATCAGTAATTCTACTTTTTTTTTTAAATGTTGGGTTACAAAATATTGAGGTTAAGGAGCTTAGATTATCAGCTCTCTAGTCAGACAAATTGGCAACTTTTGTACATGTCCACAGAAAACAAAAATACCTTCCTGTCCCCCAAGTATTTTGTCATCAAGCTATGCAAGAAACAATTGCTATCTCTAACATCAGAGGGGTAAGTATGGGCAGAAAGAAGAAAACAAAATTCCCAGATCTAAAATCAGACATTTCTCATACCACAAACTTCCCAACCACTGTAATCCTATGTTATTGACAGTATTTTCTGTCACTTAGAGATGGATCCTGCTTCTACAGACATCTCTAAATCCGACTGACTTCAATGTAAGGAGGTCCTAAAAGGAAGTGTGCTTTTCTAGTTGCCTCCAATGCCAGAAAGTTCAGACCATATTCAGCAAAGAAATCCTAAATCAGGCCAAGCTGGCGGTTGACTCATCAAGCTCGATGTTAACTCTTATCACACAGCTCACCACAATGTTACACACAATTTTAGAGCACTTCTCTGCTCATTAAAGTTGGTGTTACTTTGATATGCAGTGTCCTGCCCACCACTCTTAAGCTTACATGTCTGCTCTTTGCTTCATGGAAACAAAAAACGGGTAAAGCTGTCATTAAATCCTATTGTTACAAAACAAGTTTAAACACAGACATTACTTGGAGGATTAGGATCAACATCAACGCTTGTCCTCACCCCGCTATGGAACTTGGTCCCATAAAACGCAACCACGTTTTTGATACCAGAATGCTGCCCTGGCAATCTATCACAAAGATTTAAGAAGGATTTCAATTGTTTGCTTTTTCAACCATTTTCAGGCTGTCTGGCTCTCTCCAGCAGTTTTCTAAAAGGAAAACAGAAAAAAAGCAAGAAATCTTGAACACCTCCCCAACCATTTTAGTATCTCCCGTATTGTAAGCTAACAAGTCACATTTTCTAAATCACAAGCTTGGAATAAGGTGCACTAAAAAGAGTTTCAGATTTGAGGTGGAATATAATACATATCCCAGTTCTGGTAGTTTTTTGCCAAAAATCTTACTTGTTATAGATAATCCCATAGCAGGGAGCACGTAAACAATATATGCTCCCATCTCAGAATGACAGAAAACATCCTATATAATCATGAATTATGTAGATAGACAAAGAATCTTGTGTAAACATAAGAACAACCAGATTGTGCCTTAGTTTGGGAAGGAATAAGAAGAGCCAGAAAAAAGACTGTACTATGTATTTCTGCTCTCAACTCACCCCTCTTACGTGGCTAACATTCCATTCTCTTGGGCCTATTTCTACCTAGATGATGGAAACATACAGGTCCTCTCAGTTCTCAGTCACGAAAAGGACCAAAAAGCAAGATTCCATCAGCAGTAGGAAAAGCTGAAATTGTGTCGAGGAAGCCAGGTGGATAAACTGCAACTTTACAGCTCCGGTCTCTTCCATCCCATCAGAAGTTAATTTCTATAATAAAGAAAGATGTTCCGCCCATCTCTTTTACTGAAGAATGGTCTTGTTCCTTTTGATGCTAAGGATTCATAAAAAGGCTGAGGAAGGGAATGATTTAATGCAAACCTAGTCATTATCCTGTTACCCCAGTGGCCTTCAAAGCTTCCTTTTTCTTTGCTAAAAATCAAATTATGCAGAGTAATTTCTTCTTCAGGTGAAAGCTCTTCATATCCTGCACTTACAGAGGTTCACACATGCAAATACACATTTTGTTCACAGACTGGGATACACAGTATAGACAAGGTGATTCTGCATTTGTTCTTGTGCATTAGCTGCTTTATGTGAGTTGACACCTATCTACAAAGTCAAGCCTGGGACCTGGACTAGAAAATACCTGTGTGAGATGCCCCTAGCTGTTTGGTAAGTTTCTTTCTCATGTCAGAGCAGAAAATATTCTGGTTTTCCTGCTGCAACTTTTCATATATATCAGGTCAGTCCAACACAGCAATGCATGCAAACGCTTTATCTGCTAGGAATTCCAATTTGACACAGCAAAGTACTTAACCTCCCTAAAATTAAGAAGGAAATATCAGTGAAAAACACCAGCTTCCACTTGCATCTCATTACAAAGTATTTTTCATTTTAAAACAGAATGCAGAAAACCGAATGAAGAGCTGGCACAGAAGACATTTTTTCAGGAAAACAAATGCTGATTTCTGTTACTCTGCTTTTGAGTTTTGATAAAACAGTGGGAGAAGTCATCTGGTGAATCAAATGTTTGGTGAGATGATTCAAACAGAAGCGGACAGATCTTTGTTCATTCAGCTCCATGGAAATGAAGGACGGGTTTTGCTTGCTAGAAGAGAAATATCCACTTTTTATAGCCTTTGAGCAAGTAAGAGGACCACCTTCTTAAATGTCAGGAGAGGATCTGGAATTCCAAATTAAAAAAACAGGGAAGGTAGTTTAGGAATCAGAATAAAATACATTCAACATTAAAAATGCCCACCAGTTTACTACTTTAAAAGCCTGACTCTAATGGATAAAATTATCTGGTTCCACAAACTAACAATCCCTTAGTCTGTAAGATTTTATATCTAACTTTAGACGTCCATAAGCTGGCTAAGGAAACACTTCAGCAATGCTGAACTATACACTTACTCAGAAGTGATGCAGCTAAAAATACAGTGCTGTTAATGAGCCGTGGGGCTTCAGCTGTGCCCCCACCACAGAGCAGAGCACAACAGCGAGGAGCCGGCAGCCGAGCACACGGCACAGCGCCTGCACTCTGCTCTGGCAGGGCACAGCTCACACAGATATCATCAACCATCACCCAGCTAATTATCAAACTGTCACTGCTGGAGAGCAAAACAGCACTTAGGACTGCTTTAAGATCACATACATTAGGTTCTTACTTTTATTCATTTCTCCCCACTTAGCACAGACAAATTTCAGTAGCTCCTCTTTTCACAGATCCCTTGGCCTTCCATCAGTGATAGTCACCTGGTATTACCTAGTCACAGCAGCTGTTAAGACATGATATTTTTGCATTAAGTTGGAAGCTAACATGGGTGCGACTCCTGCACAGCTATTGTCGGAAATGTTTATTACCATTCTCTTGTATTTACCATTTCTTCTCTAAAATAAGAGTTGCAAAATAGAGAAAGAAAAGGAAAAGAAAAAAATCTCTCTCATATATAAGAACATGAATATAACTAACCTCTTCCTCTCTTTTCCCTGTCTGTATTTCTTATTTTAATTACCTTAACCATTCTGTTGTTCATGTCCAGAAACAGTCTTCCAGTGACAATTTCCAGCTCCTATGTTAGAAGCAGTGCGTAGACCAAGAAAATGGAAATATAGTACATGTCACTATTGATATCTCTCTTGAGTCACTCAAATATTTCAGCTGTTCATTGGGTTGACCATCGACACTCAGACTGTTGGGAAAGTCTTATTCTTATGAGGATGTGGAAAAACAGACCTGAAGAGCTGAAATAAAATATGCCAAAGGTTTGTGACAGAGCTGAAAACAGAATATAGCCCTTTGTTGCACACCTTAACTACCAGAATATCTTTATTGCATTCACTGGGGAAAAATAAATCAAAACTACAGAAGTTTATGTAATCTTAGAAATTCTGAATGTACCTTTTTTCCTATTTGATATTTTACATTTGGTTATTTTATCATTCTTCCAATCCTGCCATTTAATCATTTAACAAGTAACACTTTTAAGACAACTATTCCAAGTTAATACAATGACACAATTTGTCTTAACACAGCAAATGACATCACAGGACAGGGATTTTATAACTTTCAAAGCATTTATCCTTGTTAGAATATATAATAGTCACATCAATGTTTCTTTAAGGTGAAGCCAAGCCAAAAGCTGGCACTGTGACAACATTCCAGTTCTCTGAAAGCACACTACAAAAAATTAAAATCTCAGTATCAGATTTCTTTGGTCAGGGAGAAGAGAACTAAATCAGCCAACAACCTTGATAAGTTTAGTACCTTATATTTAGTACCTAAATAACCTTACAATTGTACTCACCATTGTTTTTGATTCCACATCCTCTTCAGTGAGCTTAGAAAGAAAGAGATGAATAAACAAAATTAAATTTCCATCTAGGAACCAACTCAGATCATACACGATTACCTGCACAAAGACACAAAAGATTAGCTGTACCTTCCATGAACCAGGTAACATTTTTAAACTTCCTACATAAAACATGCTGATTTATTTTTCAAACTATCAGATATAGCCCCTCCCTTAGTTTAAATCAAGAGAACTGGACCCAAGTGTGGAAGAGCCAGGACACATCAACTTTAAATAAAAGCAGGCACATCTTTCAGTTTCATGGGAACTGAGATGGACACATACTCAGTCTCCAGTACAGCACAAAACTCTTTCATGTCAATAACAAACTATTGTAGTGAGGATGCTGAGCTGACAACCTAAGAATAATGGATTGCATAAGCAGAACCACCTCATCACACAGAACCTAAATTATTCAAAATTCCTCAGCAAAGTATTATTAGCTTCCACACTCCCGCACAACACAACACTTCTACAAGCACCACACACCTGGACCTTCAGAAAATCCCCAGGCACCAGACAATCCCTATTTCAGGATAGTTACTCTGTTCCCATGTTGTCAGTTCTGTCCCTTCCTACTCAAATTTTCCCTCAAGAACCAGCCAAGCACTATGTGAGCTTGAGACACTGAAGAACCAACAGCAAATGCTTCACAAAAGAGTTAACTTGAAAAGGAACAGTTACCAGCACTGGTAATAATTGGTAATAATCCCAAATTGCCTTGTCATAATAGAAACCAATCTAATCTTTGAAAAGCTGGGTCTTCTTTCACTGAGACTATGAATTAACTATAAACTAAAGTAAGTCTTACTAAAAAAGAAAGCAGTTGGTGACATTTAAAGCAACTCAAGCAAAGGAATAGTTCATCCAACACTGAAATTCAGTTAGCTTTAACCTACTTCTTTTAATTTTAACAAGTTCGCTGACTTTGAATGCCCTAGTTTTTAAGTACTCTGCCTGATACACTCTCTAGCTGACTTTCATCAATCATGTGAGCACAGAGTTCACAGAAGTCCAACAGAACTTGCAAATGCAACTGGATATACATCAAGGTTATTGAAAATGAGCAGGCACTGAGACTGATGGTGACATTATCAACACTTCAGATAAAAGCTAGTGGACATTACAAAATAAAAAAATACTATTGTTCTTGTTTCATACTTTACTGAACATATAATCAACTGATGTGGAGCAAGAAATAACTGTGAAAGCTCAACACTGCCTACATGACTCCTTCTTCATTAAAAATTCAAAAAGTACTATTTTCATTAAGTCTTGACCTATTGCCCATTCTTTTGTTGTTGTATGTTTTGGTTTTTTTTTTTTTTTGCTCTACCATAACTAAAGATTAGTTTCCATGAATTTTAAATCTCACATTCAGATAAGTGCCTGTATACAAGAACTTTGCTAACTTCAGGAATTCCAAACCCAATAAGAGATGAAGAAGTATCTCACAAATAAATTTACCAGCAAAACTGCTATATTTGTTTTCTCATATATATTAGCATACTGTATTACCAATCCATCAGTAGGGCAAACCCCCCCCCACAGAAGTCAGTGTTCTGACATAATCAGCACACTGGAATTGGAGACTATACTGATCTAACAGTATGCAGCTATACAACCAACTTTCACTCTACCCCCCATGCTCTGTTTTAAGGTACCACTCAAAAACTGAGATCCATCAGATCTGGTTTTCCAAAACACTATCTTTGCCTCTCACACAGACACAAATGCTCCAGGAGATGAGCAGAACTAGAACTCAAAAGGACTCAGAAGATGATTCCTCTTCTCTTGCCTAGAGCCTGAGAAGTATAAGGAAGTGAGGAAGGAAAGATCTAGAAAGAAGTTTTTATATAAAAAGACCAAAACACAAAAAATTGGAAGGTAAGTATAGTGGAGATCTGTGGAGATACGGAAAGTAAAATTAGCCCTAGACATCACAAGTCCACTAAGGGTTTTCCTCTGGCTTAAAGACTGCCAAATTTAACCTGGAAAGTGGACAATGACAAATGCTTAAATTATAAACACAAATACAATGGAAAGTAGCTTACAGTCCTGCAAAACAGTCAGCTGCCTCCATGCTCTTTTCACTTTCTAGGCAACTTTGAAACTGCAGCTAAATCCAAGCTCCAAGGCAAAAGTGACAACTTGTAAAAGAAAGTCTAAGACTGGTGTGACTTGAGGAAGAACAGGAGTGCCTGAGTGTGGAGGCACCAAATGTAACCCCGAGCAGGAACTGGGCTCTGAGGGGCTCATGTCAGCAGCACCCAGGTTAGCAGGTCACATCCCCCTGCCACTTCAGAGGACACCCAGATCTGGAGACAACAATGATAGCCACAGAGGCAGGACAATGGAGAGACACAGGCCAATGTCCCCTCCAAAAGAGTCACACAAAGGCACATCTGAAGCCTGGAATGGCTGCCAACCAGGAGAGAGGCCAAGAGACACTAAGGACATGTCAGCTCAGCTCCCCTGTCAACACAGAGTGCCTGACTCTTGGATCCCCAGCATGCTGCCATGGTGCTTGACTGCTGTAGAGACATCTCAGCCACCACACACTCTCCACCTTAATTTTTTGTTTCACTCTATATTTTTAAATAAAACCCCTTTCCCCTTTTACCAGGCTTCCAATGCACATCTACTTCATTGTTGGTACAATATTGTAACAGTACTTCCTACCACAGCAGAGAAAACAGGGAAAACTGCTTAAAGATGAGCTTTCAATTCCGTGAGCCACACACACTGTAGGAATGTGCTCTAGGAATACTGCTCAGGCAAAGACACAACATTTCTTCCACGTTCTAGTTTAGAAAAACCCTCTTCCTTTTTTTAAACCCCTGAAGACTGCAGGTTTTGCATCTTGCACTCACATAGCCTCTGGCATGTCAGGACTCGTTTCAAACACTGCTCCTTTTTTCGTTTTTAAGAATGAACGTGGGAGGTGTTCAAGTGATACTCCAGACTCTTCACAAACTTGGCCAGGACTTCTCAGCCTATGACTTTTGACACCCCTGAATAAGAGGTAATCACCATAAGACACATAGCTGCATAGCCTGTTCATGCAAATTTTCACACTGCAGACTCCCAGCACTGTGGGCAAGACTGTAGTGCAATGCATATTGATTTCACATATACCAGAGCAACAGGAAATGCTAATATTATTTTTTAAGATACTACTTCTTGTGCATTGAAAACAATTAAGAATAAATATTAATCCATATGAATTAATCCATGACTGCTAAAATAGAGTAGAGCTTCACACAAAAGCAAGCTGATTGCTTATTATTCTTCTAATGATAATATAAAACAGAACTATCTTCATATGTAATATGCCAAAGACAAATCCTCTGGCATATTTTAAAAGTTCATACACAGACATGTATAAGCAGGAATATTTATCAGTTGCAGCATACTGTATCTTAATGCTATGTTGCTTCTAAGCTGCTGCTACTGTTACTACATGCATAATGCCGCACATGAAAATCAGGAAAATGTTCCTTAGGAAATTTTTTTCCTAAGTAGCTATTGCTTTCAGAACTAACTATAACAGACATGTTTATATTTCTTTTGAGTTATTTCATCGGTTACAGCTACTTCATTATTAGGTCATGGGTGCTAACACATCACGTCTCCACAAAATCTAAAGCTGTGCTTCTCATTTAACCACCTCCTTTTTTTCTTTTACCTGACACACAGATTGAAAATGCAGTCACAATTCTACGACGAATTCGAGATTTTAAGAACTGCTATCAAATATAGAACACAAGGAATCTCATGCTAGTGACACTAATTCTTTTGCTTTCACTAAGAAGCATTGAACCCCTTTTTTTTTTTTTTTTTTTCTTTTTACTTCTTCAAATTTAAACTAAGTACCAATCTTAAGCACAAAATACCAAGGACCATCTTGAAGAATTCAGGGCACACCTGGCCTGCATGGTACTAACTTGGAAAGAAGAGATAGTGGGTTTAACAATAGCTTCACGTGTTTCATGGTGTGGTAAATTCTTTTTACCTTGCTATCAACGATCACATGAATTTATAAGGCTAAACCAAATTCCGCTATAATCTCCCCACTTTCCATAGAACTTGTTTTGCAAGGTAGATTTTTGTACCTTCTGGTTTTGTCAAACAACTAGGAAGCCATCCCCTCTGCGCATTCCTGTGTCAGCACTATAGACATCATAAAAGGATATAACCATTCAGATTAGCAGAATTCATCCAGCCCACCGATCGCATGAATAAGAACGGCAACAGCAGCGTAGCTGTATCCAGCGCTATGCTCGTAGCCAGACATGCGAAGCCTCATTTCATACGATGCACTTTGGTTTCCCTTCCCCACGTCGCTGCCAGCCGCAGCTGTCCCCAGCCGGCCGCGGGGTATGGCTGTGCACGGAGCAGCCTCTCCCGCCCGGCCATCTGCTGCAGCCCGGCGCCGGAGCTGCAGGACGCCCTCGTCCCCAGCGCCGAAGTTGCTCGGACTTTTCAGGGCGGCGGGCGGGTCGGACCGGCCCGGCCCGGCTCCGGTCCGTCCCCACACGCATCCTTTCATACGATGCACTCTGGTTTCCCTTCCCGAGGGCAGCCAGCCGCTCCCACTGCTCCGACGCGGCGCCGCGGGAACGAGCGCGAGCCCGAGCG
>JANPWX010000136.1:371242-393399 GCA_024734555.1 Trochalopteron elliotii
CCCGCCCACTCGGCGGCGAGCCTATTGGGTACCGTGCCTGCGCATCAGCCCTCCGGTTTTGGCGGTGATTGGGCAGCGGCACCGTCCATCACACAGGGCTGACCGCCCGCCTCCAAGGCGGCCCTCTCTGATTGGCCGCAGGGAGAGCACAGGGATGGGATTGGCTCGGGCGGCGCGAGCGGGACTGGCCCGGGGCGAGTCCTCCGGTGACCTCCACGGCGATTTAAAGGGGCCGCTCCGCAAGGGCGGCCGGGCTGCAAGACCCGCCCCGCACCACCCGGTCGGGCACGGAAGGGGTGCGGGAACGTGGGGTCCCGGGCCGGCGGCTCTACAGCACCTGCTGAGCTCACCGAGCATCGTGGTTGCCACAAAAGGCGGCCTTCAGTCATTCCGCCGGGTTTGTGTCATCCGCAAAAACATTATTTTTTTTTTTAGCAGCGGTAATTTTGCACTTCAAGCTGACGGGTGGATGCATTGAACAGTGTGAAGAGGAGTACGTACCCATTCAGAAAACTCTTGAGAAACACCCCCGTCTCACCATGATTCATCCCAGATTACTACAAGGTTTCACTCGAAATCTTAACACGTGTGTTAAAACATTTAATACAACGCTCTTCTGCCGCGCCACGTTTTAAAGCAGACTGGAAATGAAACACTTTTGCTTACAATACTATACCCACATTCTGTTTATAACCAAAGCTGCTGTTTCAAAGAACCAAAAGCAGGTTTTTATGTTCCACTGCAAAGTTACAAAAACTAACATAATTGTTACTCCTGCTCTTAATGAGTCAAATCCTATGTTTGGATTCTTTTCCCAGAGTTGTTGCCAAGCTAAGGGGCCTACAGGTTTCAGGACTGATTAGATACCAAACTTATTTCTGCTCTCTACAGTCTTCACAATACTCTGGTAACTGGTTGCAACCACGTATTTCTGCAGTTCAGCCTCCAGCCAGTTTCAACATAAATTCATGGCTGCAGATTGGAAAACAGACTATCCCTCAGTAGAGTGAAGAATGGTTCACTAGTATTTAAGATCCTATCCCTGATACAAAGATGAAATAGTAAGTAGCTCTGCCTCTGAGCTGCAAACACTTTCACCTTCAAGATAAGCTGTTCTGAAGACAAAATACTTGTATAAGAAATCAGGTGTGATAAAAATAATACTTTTGTGGAAATCTGCTTGTATCTGTACAGCTTCATTTTGAATAATTTTAAATTTAACAAATTTAAGACCTCAGGTCTCTAAAACTCCTCTTACTGTCTACCACCTTTTAAACTAGATGTTATATATATAGTTTTCAGAATATTGAGTAAGATAGTTATTTACATGCAATTTATTCTACTAATGGCAAAGATTCTGATAGTTGAGAATTTTTCTTTGATTGTGTTTTGGGATTTTTTTGTGCAGTACATCTGTTAGACCATTTGTGTTCACCTTCAAGCACATTAGCAAAAATATCTGACATCTGAGGTAGAAGCTTGTAGGAACAAATGTCACAAACGAGCCCTGCATGTCCTCTTCTGGAGCTCATGTTTTCCACTGGTTTCTGCCAGCAGAATAAAGGATTATTCTCTGAAATAAGAGATTATTATACTCTGAAAGGATTATTATACTCCGAAAACAAGCTCAGTTATAAGAAACTGATCTGTAAGGCCTCCGAGCACCATGCTTACTGGTATTTAGCTTTCCCAGTAATTAAAGGATAGTTGTTTGCCATACAGGAAGAGCTAGTGGATGGTTTGGTTTTGGTTTTTGTTTATACAGTGGAAGGTTTATTTATGGATTGATAAATACAATATCCAGTCTCACCGGGACAATAAGGCACAACTGTAGGTTACAACTGTAGTGTCAGATGACAGCAACAACTATTTCTAAGCAAATTACAAAGCCTACAAACACTTTTTACTTTTCATTAGCACTGTTACATTCCTATTTTATATGAGGCAGTTATAAAAGTATAGCATTTCTCATGCAGAGTAGAGGCTTTTAATTTACATTTCTTTCTGAAACTGTGCTGCACTCTGCAAAACTGTAAAGTGCAACATTTTCCTTTTGAATTCCCTTATTTAAAACAAATCAAAAATCCTTCAGAGACTTTCATGTTATCCTTCAACAAAAGTGATGATTAAAGGAACTGAGAAAAAAGGAAACGCACGTTTGACAGTAGTTTTGAGACTGGTAAGTATTTATAGAAATGTTAACACATGACAGAGAAGCAGTTATAACACCAATTCTTCAATAAAGAAGCTCCCAGGGTTTTTTGGTTTTATTGGAAGGATCTCCCAGATTCTGGAATGCTCCAGCTGAACTACACAAGATCATTTGTCAATCTAGCCACAGAAAATTGTTACTATTGAACCTTCAAGGATTCTGATCTCTTGAATTTATCAGCATTACATTAATAGTATTAATCATCTTACACTTGCAAAGATGATTATGCAAAGAGATTTGTATAGAAATACATTCTGAAATATCTGGGATAATATCTTTCCCAAATTGTATTCTTATGCCAGAGCTTTCTTGAATACAGCTACCATCCTCAACACAAATATAACAGACCAGGACTTTCATACTGGAAAATATAAATAATTACTCATTATGCAGGCCACTATAATTGGGAAAAAACCCCTATGAAATCAGTTTCATGATTTCATGTTTCATGACACTATGACCAGGCAGCAGTTACAGAACTGCAAATCCAGATTTGGTATGACTGGATTTCTTGCATTTTGTATACTGGCAAACAAATTTACACTTTCAGAAGCAAAACCACCCTGGATGAGGTGGTTTTGGATGATCCTAGACAAAAACAATCTGGAGAGGACACTTCACAGTCCACTGGCTGTCAAGCCTGCAAGCTCTGCAAAGGAAACAAACAAGTTTCTGCCTCTACTACTAGAACGGTTCAAGTGACATAGTGCAGATTTCCTATTCCTTTTGAGAACACCACACCCTGTCCCCACCATAGATTCTACCATTGTCCCTGTGAATTCATTCCACAAAGAACAAAATCTACTCACAGTACTTTAAAAAGTACTCTTGGCTATCATCATGCATTTGTTCTACTTGTATAATGAAGCCATAGAAATTGAGAAGTTCTCAAATAAAAGGCAGATTTAGAAGCACTGCAGAAACAAATCTGCATGTAAAGAGCCAAATAGGAGAGGGGTAAAAATATTTTTTAAGAAAAGGCAGCTGTAATGTGGCAAAAGTGAATATTATGAATGCACCTAGTGTTTGAGTAGATGCTTGTCTCTGAAATGTTTCAGAGGGCACTTCTGTGGCATGTTCCCATTTTTCCATTCTCAGATTCAGAGCTCAGAAGAATCAGTTTGTAGATTAAACAGTAGTGTATAAGGAGAGACATTTTTACTGAAACAGTAGTGCAGAAGGAGACAAGAGAAAGGGCAAAAAACCCAGGATGGACAACATTAAAAAGCTCCTTTTCCAAGTTGCGTGGCAGCCATTTCCCTTTGTTCCAGTTGCACTGGGAATGTTCACATCGGTAGAACAAATCAGGGAGGGGTTGGAGATGTATTGTATATGCCCCAGTAGCAATGCTCTGGGCTATGGTGCTAAGGAAAAAATGAAGTTCTATTCATTACATAGCTGGAGTAGAAAGGAATAGGCTCTCCATCCATCAGTGAAGGAATCGAATGCTCATTTTCTGCTCTACATCCACCTTCTCCAAAACCTGCAATAAAATTGAGAAACAGCTACTTAAGTTACTGTACATTTCTCTTAGAAGGTTTCTTGCTCTAGTATTGAGGAAATGGGCAGGAACATGGCATGTCTTCAATTCAGCATGCCAGTCCATCTAGATAGAGACTGCTGCTTCTCATTGTGGGCTAAGGTCTGTCCAAGGGAAGGAACTTTAGCCATCAAAGCCACAAGAAGGCTGTCAATCAAAATGTAACTGATGTGGTTTCAGTCTGCCAACAGCACGGAAAGGCCTGGATTTCCAAAACTAGATTGTTTGGTAATCCCCAGCCAGGAAACACAAGGGAGAACAGAGAAGAGAAAGGGACACGAGCAATCATTGAAGGGCAAAAATCCAGACCAGAGCACCACTAATGCAGATCTTTGTAAAACCAGGGTGGCATGTTCATTCACTAAATTGCTATTAACACTGAGACAGGAAGACATTACTCTGCTCCAGGCTGTTTCAAGCAGTAGACTTCAGTGCTCCAAGATGAGAGTAATTTATGTTTGAAGAGACCTCTGGCAGTCTTTTAGTCCAATCCCTCAAATCCTACTTAAAACAGGACCTGCTAAATCAGGTTGCTCAAGGCCTCGTCCTGGTTAAGCTTTAAATATCTCCAAGGAAGGAATTTCTACATCTTTCAGAAGCTATGACCATCCTCTTAGTAAAGTTTTCCTTAAACCAAACCACAATTTCCCATGTTGCAACTTCTTTCTGCCACCTTTTTGTCATCTCCAAGATAAGTCTAGTCAATAGCATCTTGTCAATAGCATCCCATTAGTAGCTGAAACTGTTCTGCTACAGGACAACTTTCTCCACTGACTATCTAATGGCTCCCTACTATTACCTATTTTGGACTATCAAAATATGTAATTCAAAGTAGCAGACCTAGGAACTTGAATACCAGTATTCGTTGTGTTGCTACCAGATGAAATCTACAAGTGAAAGCTGATCAGTGCTTTTATGGCAGAATTCATCTGTTCTAACTGTGCAAGTCAGGTTACTTGTGTAGAAAGAAGCAGTTGCAAAACCAAAAGTGAAAATTCTTCAGTATATTCAGGACTGTAGTTGTATGTAAGAGCATAAAGAAATATGTGGACTAATTATTAGCACCCTGACAGTATTAAAAAAAAAACCCAAAACATGACCAATAAAGGGATGAAAAAGCTAGCAGAAGGCTTTGCCCAAATGCAGGAACAACTATTTCAGTGACTTCCTCTCTGCTGCCATTTGCATTTGTCTGAATGACTTGTTCATTCCTGAGCAGTTTCATTTAGTCATTAAAACCATTTTACAAACCTTTACAAATTCTGCAAAGGAGATGGCACTATCTCCATCTTGATCAGCTTCCTGGATTGTCCTGTCAGCAATGCTGCCCAGCTGTTCATCAGAAATATTTACACCAACCATCATCCGTAATACCTGCAGCATACAAAATAACCATCACTGATAAAGGAACAAAAGTATCCTTAGTGCTTTCTTTTTGTGTGTTACTGCCAAAATAACACTACACAAGATTTTCATTGAATTAATTTCTAGCCAGACTTCTGTTGTCCTTTGTACATTAAGTCTTTCAGGAAATACAGGTATCTTTTGCAGCCACCCTTGACAAAGAATCCTGCTTTTTCACTAGGCAGCAGGAAGAGGCAGAAGCAAGAGAAAACATTTGGAACTAGGAATGAGTAATTCTGTCCAGTGCTTCTACTTTTCCCCCCCCGAAAACATACCAGCATTTGACTGAATATCTGCTTTTTGAGATATTTGCCTACAGGAATCTTGAAAGTACATGGTCAAGTGACAACTGCCGTTATCCTCCACATTCAGTAAAGCATTTTCTGAGCAGATAGAAGAGGGCAGTTCCAGTGAAAAGCAAACCTTTTTCTTACATCAGGAACCACAAATTGCCATGTGTACTTCCCAGGATTAGCAGCATGTAATTACTCCTAGCACAAGCCTAGTTTCATACATATGCAGCATCGATGAACTTTGATTACCTTTGCTGCAGTTTCAAGAAGTTTTATTCTATAGAGAGGATGCACAGAGGATCAGGCAAACAACCTAATCCACCTCAGTGACTGTCTTTTTGAAATCCTTTTAGAAGCACCTTTGAAAGTTGTAGAGGGTAGTTCTTAAGGGGCTTAGTGTATTTGTTGAGTATTTAGATGTCACTTCCAACAGGATCTGCCTAGCCTACCAAATTAAGAATAAAGTCCCATACCATATAAAGCTTTAAGACAGAGGTAAGCAAAGACACCACATTACTCCAGCAGTTCTTCTGAGAAAACTGTTGCAACTCCCCTCTTTTAAGTGGGTATGAAGTCACAGAGAACATCATGACTGAGTCATTCAAAGCAGCCCTGTGCTATTTACCTGGAGAAGCTCATCCCTGGAAATCTTGTCATCTTTATCTAGATCATATAATCGAAAAGCAACTACAGGGAAGAAAGAATGAAAGTTGAGTTCAAGTGCCATTATCTTTCTTCATAACAACAGATTTATGTAAAAGAAAAACAACAAAACTAAGTACTTGTACGTTATTTTAAGAGAATTAGCTTAGAATTTTAATTCACCATAAAACTAATGCTCAGTTCCATAAAGTGTTATTACCACTGTTATTCCACAGAGGAACAGCATTACTGCCAATAGTGGAAAAATTTTATGTTCACAAGCACTCTGCTTGCAGGATATTTCCTCAAAACCCCATGTCATGGAAGAATAATTATCACTAAGATACATACAATCCTTTAATTTCAGAGCAAACCATTTTTACATTACCATTCATTCTCTTTGACTATAATTCTGGATGAGATATGACAGAAATTTTAAGTACTCTGGGGACTGCTGCCAACTTTGATTAGCAAGAAAGAGCATTCTGCTCTTATACTGTAGGCAGACATCCAAATACTTAAGTAAGTACTCAACTGAAGGTGGGAAAAAAACACTCTATTATATGGAAGAACTAGAGAAATAAGCAGAAAAGCTCATTCATGTATGGGATGTGGCTTCTAAATCTGAAATAATTCTGAATACAAACCATTTTGAAACACTTCTGTTATGAGACATTTTGCAAAGTGTATATATATTACTCAAGAGTCAACCAATTCCACCAAATTCTAATATAACAGTGGCTCAACTGTAGACATTCTGAACAGATAAACTTCCAAGTAAATTTAAAAAAAATCAGGCATTAGAAGAGATCATTCCTCAGGAAATAACTGTGCAGAAGACCCCAAGCCCCTTTCCTTCATTCCTAAGGAGGAAAAAAAACCCGCAACCCAACCAAAAAAAAGACAGAAAAATAATTGATTTCTATAGCAAGGTTCACATTTCTTACAGTGAAGCTTGTTACTTCTGCTGTTCAGTGGTTCTGGTCCATTCTGGTCTTTGCTCTTTTCATTATCTTCTATGGGTCGGAAGTGGGCTAGTGTCCTCATGAATCCACGGAAATTCACCTGATCCTCTCTGCATAAGCATTTCAGCAGGTCAGTTTTTGGCGTATCTTATATAGGCTCTTCATTTCAGTAAAGAAGACTGTTAATAACTGAAACATCAAGACCATGTGAACTCTTCCATTCCCACCTCCCCAGGGTTTGGCTGCCTATGCTGTTCCAAGCTGGGATAGTGCTGTTATGAACAAGTATGATGTGTAAAAAAAGAGAAACTGTGAGTAGTCTCATTGAGGGCTCCCCTTTCCTTAGCTGCAAAGTCTGCTTAAGCTGAAGCCCTCGCCCTTCACCCATGCCTGAGCTATGCTGCTGCTATGCCTGAATGTAACAATGCATCTTGCTGATCTGGACCCTGATTCCCTGCATTGATTTGATACTAGTTTCAGCACTGTCAAGCACTGGACTGTTGGCTGACCTGACAACAGTCACTGGACACGCTCTGTTTTCTGTGTTCAGGTGCATATCCTTCTTCAGCAAGGACATCACCCCTCCCAGCTTTACTGTCATCCTTGGCTCCTGCCTTTGAGGCTGTTATTGCTCACTGCTCTCTGACAAGACTTCTCTTCTCTAGTTTCTGTGGGAACCAGCCATATAAATACTTCCAGGATGCCTGCTTCCTATTCAGTAAGCCCTGCCTGATTTTAGCTATGACTTGATCAGACAATTCCATCTCCATCAATCAGTAATGACAACTGCAAGAGCAGAAGCAAATTCTATAGAACAATCCAGAGAGGTATAATGCAGAGAGACAATACTGAAAATTTGATCATCTCTTTGGATTTGTGTTAGAAGTGTCATAGTCTATGTCTTAAATGTAATAGAAACCTAAAATCAACCAACCAAAAAAGCCAATCTAACAACAGTGGTACAGTTACTGTATCAGCTACACTAAGAGCAAATTAGTTAATTGTAATGCTCCTTCACACAGAATAGTGTTGATACAAGTTTGCTTTAAGAACCAAAGTCTATACAAGGCCTGTTGTTGGGGAAGATGAATCAGGGAAACCTTATAAATATGATTGCTTAGCAAAAGATTCTGAAAATATGAAACCTGTAATCGAAATAGAAATGAAAGCTTGCTTTGAGTTGTAGGATACTGAGCCTTAGTTACTATATCACCTGAAAACAATAGTCTAGCCAGCTGAAGGAGAATCCCTCTTGATTGAACAATACCCTTCTGCTGGCTAAGGAATCCAAAGGTCAATGTAGCAAAAGAGAATAGTCTAAAGAGTAGTTTTTAGAGTTTAAAATATAACACAGTATGGTAATGTAGTAGTTCTTATAGGCTATGTGTAGATTCTATAGGGTTTTGTGTCATGTACTGGTTGGTTAGTGTAAATTGGAATATTCAACACAAAAGGAGATATAATGTATTGTAACAAAGACCTCGCTCTCTGACTCTCCTCCTCTCTTGCTCTCTCTCTGACTCTCCTCCTCTCTTGCTCTCTCTCTGACTCTCCTCCTCTCTTGCTCTCTCTCTAGCTCTCTTGCCCCTGCGTTCCAACCCCTGCCACCTCTCTTTGGCTCTCTTGCTCTCTCCTCTCTTACCTCTTACCCTCTTGTTCTCTCTCCCTCACTCTTTGGGACTTCCCTTCAGCCGAGGCTGGTGGCTGAAGGCAAGGCCCTTTTTACCCACCACCCTTGCAATAAAACCACATGTTCTAGAATGTCTCAAGTTGGCAGAGTTCCCTCTCCCTGCCGTCCACGGATGCTCCTACAGTCTGTAATTTCTTCAAAAGTGTTCAGTAGTTTAGGAAGAAGAGTGGAAAACTGTGACAGAAGCCTGAGTTTGTCAACAAATAAAGCACTAAAAAAATCTTGTAAAGTCATAAAGTATTTCTCATCAGAGAATTAAAATATGCTGAGGAAACTATGTACCCACACACTGCAGGGCAAGTTTGAAGTGGTCGGCTATTAGAAAATTCAAATTCTGTGCTTTAATTATCAGCATTTCACTCCTATGAAAACTTCTGACAAACTACAAATTTTGTGCCTGCTCACAAATTCAGTTTGTTGAAACTCACCCTTCTGGAAAGAAGGCGTTGATAATTCTGTCTCCAAGTGGATTGATGGCAAGCTCTGGAATCCGCTGGAAGTCTTCACGGCTAAGTAAAGCAAGAACACAACAAGTCAATATAATGTTGAAGTTAGAGAAGAGTTCACAGTAAAACATCCATGGAATTCTATTTCTGCAGCAAGACACTTGGTGGTTTTGAAAATGCAATGCCAAACATATTGGATTACAAACTAGCAGTGCTCATTTATCATGTTAACAACACTTCTCGACACTAACATCATTTGTTCTAGGAACCTTACTGTAATGATGCTAACTAGTTTGCAATGTAAGAAAAGGAGAGCTTTTGAAGTTGCTTTGAAAGAAATTATGGCTCCAAGATTAAAATATTGATTGGGTGTTTTAATAATTATTTTGGTACTTAATCATATGAATTGTCATAACTTTTCCAGACTGCCTCATTTCAGATTCTGGAAGATTACCATACTTCTCCATGCATACTATAAGTCATTAGCATGTTCTAATAGATTTTTTTGTTGTTGTTTGTTAATGCAACAAATCCATATCTTATAATAAATGCCAAATTTCAGACTATTTTAGCTTCAACCAAGCAGTACTCCTATTTTAAACTGCCCGATTTACACTTTTACAGGCACCTGTACACCAGATATAATTTCACCAGTATAGGCAAATACTCACTGCTCTTGCCAGCCATTCTCTTTTCTGGTCATGATTATATGTACACAGCACAATATAAACACAGCTATGC
Source organism: Trochalopteron elliotii (assembly GCA_024734555.1). Classification (NCBI taxonomy): domain Eukaryota; kingdom Metazoa; phylum Chordata; class Aves; order Passeriformes; family Leiothrichidae; genus Trochalopteron; species Trochalopteron elliotii. The sequence goes on from JANPWX010000136.1 coordinate 381,176, forward strand.
TTACATTGTTATTCTTCTGATCTGAAAGACATCATGAGTTGTACTGCATACACATTTTAGGAGAGTATGACATAAAACACAGACTTCATTCTCCTATTAGAATTGCACTAGTATTTTCTCTTTTCTTTCAACCTAGCAGACTGTCAGTGACAGAAAAGTGGGTAATCTTGGTGTGACCAAGGCAGACACACCAGATGTGTCTTAGTGAGCAGGTTTGGTTGTTTTTCCTGCAACAGAACACAGCAACTTATCAGTTAGTACAAGATGTACTTCATAATCATCTAGATTTTAAACTGCAAACAGCAAGGGAGTTAAGCTGTAAAACCCCCCCCCCCTATTCTGTCTGGATGCATAACTTGACATTTCCTGTCCAATCTCCAGAAATAACTGCTCGTTCCCTTTGAGTCAAATGCAGTCCTGCTGGCTTTAAAGTTGGGGTCAAAGTCTCAAACTTGGTTACTGAATGTTTGCTACTTTTCAAAACTATGCTCACTAACTAAACTGGGAACAAGGTCTGACTCATGACATCGTTAAACCAAAAAACCGGCTTACAAAAGTAAACACAAACAAATTTTGAGATTATTTAAATAGAAAAGCCTTTTACAATGCTGTGATATTAAAGACAAGGTATAAAAGAAATTGGCTGACTTTATCACCAGTCTAGCTTGGGAAAGGCAGAGAAGCAAGATGTTCTAGTTTTAAATGTATTCTACAGCACTTTTTGCACCCAGTCACCACCATAGCACTGTTAAGACTCCTAATTACAGTGCATCTGTTACAACATGGTTAAGCTGTCTGACCTTCTGACAGAGTGACCTGACCATATTTTTAAGTTATCCCAGCAAACTTCTGCTCTGACCAGGTCCGTGTTATTTTAATAGGCAAAGTTAACATCTGTTTAGCATGATCAACTTGTTACCAGACCCTTCAGGACTGCGGCATTTTAAGCTATTGCTGAAGGGCAAAGTATGCATTAGTGATTTAAGCAGGAGATGCAGTGATGTGGAAAGCCTATGTCCTAATAACAATATTTTAACAGCATAACTTCAGTGTCAATGCTAACTTTATAACCTAAAAGCAGCAGCAGCTGCCCTCTCTTCCATGTAGAGCAAAATCGTAATGCTTCAGAATTTTTTACTTGCATATCATGACTTTTTAGTATTCAGCCTCAGTAGACACTTGGCATTTCAGCCTCCAGTGATTCTGTTTTCTAACAGGAGATTAAAAATTAACCACAAATAACTCCCTGGTTTCAAATCTATTTGTCCAGTCATTATCAGGATTGCAGTAGAGCGCTTTTGCTTATTAAGAGCACATTACTAAGTGAGTGTTATAACTGAAATGGCTGCAACAGCCATAAAAGCAAATGAATGTGAGGTAAATTATTCTCTGCTTTATAAAGCTAAGCTTTCCTGCAGTCATTATGGACCAACTTCACCTGGCTGAAGCTGGCACTTACACGAAATTTAATACCCTCTACTTCTTATGTGTTCGTGGGCAACAAGGCTCTTCTAAGGTATCTTTCCATGAACCCTGCTGTTATGAAATCTTTGCTTAAAGGCAGCAGCCAAAGCAACCTTTAACTGCACGTGAACATTATGCAGGCCAAGCATTTAATACATATGCCAGTGTATTCACAATTAGATGTAGTTTGCAGCAAAGAATTTCTAGATTCTAAGCAAGACAAGTATTCCTAAGCATGAGTATTCCCTCCAAGGTACAGAACAGATACCAACTGCAAAGGTGGTTCTGCCTTATCCCAAAGGCTGCAAGAAGCCTACAAGACCCCTTTTTTCCTTCCATTTCTGGTTGTTCATTCTTCTGTTACTTCTATATGGTAGCAAAACACTGTTTCCTCACCAGGGATGAGGAGGGGTATCTAGAGCTGAGGGAAAGTAAAATAACCCCACATATATGTACATCAGAAGTGGTAGAGAAAAGGAAAGATGCCCAGAGGATACAGGTAACAAGGAATTACTTGAAGAAGGGAAATAATTAAAAGCAGTAAGGTGTATCATGCAAGTTGGTCAAAAAGATTTAAGAGGTTACTACTGAAGAGGTTCCATTGCTCCCTTCCCTTGCTAACATCAGCTTTGTCATTCATCTAATCTTTTAGTGGTCTAATGTATCCTCCATAAAAAACTCCCTACCTTTCTCCTCTCCAATTAGCTTTCTGTTGAATTCACAACTTGAGGCAGTTCAAAAACTTTAAAAAAATCTAAGCACCACAGCTGACAATGAGGTGCTGGAAGCCTGGAGAAGTTATGAGGAAAGAATACCAATATTCCCCCCCATCCCTCAGGATTGTGTCATCCATCTCATCTAACTCTATCCTTACACATGCTCTATCTACACAAACGTTAAAAGTTGCTTAACTATCACAGCCCTAATTGGTTCACAAACATAAGGCCAAGAACTGCGCAAAAAGGTGATAATTAGATGAGCAATAAGGAAGGAAAGAAAAAAGGCAGCATGCATAAAGTGTGGTTGAAGATACAAGTATAGACTATTCCTGTACCCTGTCTTTTCCAATCCAAACCCATATCCTTCCTGTCTTTTCTATTTTAGATAAAGCTAAAAATGCTTTGCATTTTCTTGAAAAAAAGTAAAGAATTCCACATTCAGAGAGCAAGCTTTTACGTTTTGCAATCTTGCAGTATCCATTTGAACTAATAAGAACAAGCCTGACATATTTCCAGACCCAGATGGTTCAGTCAGCTGACAAAGACTGACAGATGGCCTGGCTGGCTCATGTTACCCTTTTCTCAGGATCAGAGACTTTCTGAAGTTCTCCAGCAGACACGTGTGAACAGCTTTCATAGACATGAGACATGAATGTACAGCTCAGTGTGTCTATTCTCTGTTGCTACCAGCTTTCAGAACATTTTCCCTTCCTTCCTTCCTTCCTGCTTACCAGGCTATACCAATTACTGTACAGTAAAAACTCCTTCTCAACTGCCTAACGTGTCTTTTCTCCAGTGCCCAAGAAACTACTTTTAAGTGGGAGGTTCCATACAAAAGTTACATGCAAAGACAGCAGTTTAAGTAAGCACTTCCTTTTACAGCTCTCTATACATGTCTGTCTGCAGCAACTTACTATTAGATAAACTTTGGAACAAAGGTATTCTTGTGTGGTGTACACTACAGTACCACCCCAACAGAGAGACTCACTAAGCAATCACATACTCATCCTCGTCATGCTATAATATTTTCTCATATTGGAAATCAGCATGTAAGGAAACATGCACACTGTTTTCCTCCTGAGCTATAGTTAGGATGTAGACAGAACAATTATGTTCCAGATTTCACAATTTAGATGTAGCTATGGACAACCAAGGGTATCAATCTTTTGTTTTGGCAACTCAATATGTCGCAATATTGAAATCAAAGGTGACAAAAGAATTTTCAAGAACAGTTTTGTTCTGTCTTTTCCAATACGGTTTTGTTCAGATGGTGGAAGTCTGAGGGAACTTACTCATTTTGTTTAGAAAAAGTGAAGTTAAGAAAAAATAGAAAATTTTTCTACACTTTTAAAGAAAGGTGAAGGTAAACCTGACATTTTACAGGTAAAAATGGCTGTAGTCACTTAGAGAACAAATATGTGAGAGGAAAAAAAGGAAGCCAAAATCAAAAACTTTTTGAAGACGAAGTTTTGTCTTTATCAATAACCATCTCTAATATTTCATTTATGTAACTCTTTAAAAACAAAGTGCCTTAAACTGCACATAGGTACACCAGATAGAAACATCTGGCTATGAAAGATTCCTGCTTTTGATTATAGTTCCAGAACTATTAACCAGGATTAATCATCATCTACGAGATCTTCTGTACAAAGTGCTCTTAACTTTGCCCTTCTTCAGAGGGGTGATACACATTTAAAGATTTACTTCATGCCATAAAGAACTGCTTAGCATTTCTTTTCCTAATCATGGTCACATGAGTGATTTTGTCATGTTTGATTTGTAAGTCAAAGGTGTAAGTCATCCTTACGGAAACAATAAATCTTGCTCACAGGAAACAAACAAAAGACATACCCTCTAAACTGTTTGGTGGTAATAAGCAAGTGATAACTTTTTACTTGTCTTAAAGCAGCAAGTTCTCTCTCATTTGTATCTCACAAACCAACATCTGTGATCTTCCAAGCTGTAGTTCTTGCTCTCTCCTGAATCTTTATTTTTCAGGATGCAGTTTTCCATTACTTAAAATTAATAGTGTCTGCATTTTGTGGGTATCAGAACAAGTTTAAAAAATTGGATGCCATTGTTAAGTCAGACATGTTTGAGAGCGGGCTGTGCTTAGGGGCCAAGACTGCAAGCTAAAGGATCATAATACACAGAGTTGCTAGGATTTTCCAAAACAACCTCCACTTCCTTTCCTAAGTACCACATGATTATCAACAATGGAAGTCTACCTCCTCCTGATGCATAATACTGTGAAACTGAGCATTGTGCAACAGACATTCATAGCATATTTAATCAATTACTCCTCTTACATAAACCGACTACAATCACTTCGACGTTTATACAAACCTTATGGATTTAGTAAGTGTTGGAGGAGAACATGCCCTGGGTTCAAATTGTACTGGACTAATCCAGCAACCACCACCTTTATTCCTCAATGAACATTAAACTCACACATAAAGTTTGAAAAGGCTGTTAATGTTCTTTTCCAAATAATTTTAAACATTAACTTTATCCATAATCTCATCAGTTGATCTCTACATCAGAATTGCCAATGCTACAATTTATATAATGCATTGGTTTTAGTGTCAGAGTGGGCTTTTGGAAGTTCCTGCATATCCCATCCCAAGCCAATTTTTTACATGCACAATCCATTTAGTCATCCCTTCAGCTATGCAAGTCTAGAAATTTACAGTACAGCCACAGTCCAAATCACTGGAGTCAATCAGCTTCAAAACCTACACAAGGCAAAAGGGGAGGGAGAGTATTTCTAAACCAAAATAATCATTCTGTAGTCCTGTTCACCACACAATTCCACATCCAATTACTTAAATGCCGCCAAGTCAGCAATTTGTGGCACCAGGAGGAACTGCGCATTTCCTTCAGGGAAGGAAATTGCAGTAAGCCCAAAGTACTGCCAAAGACCATATATCTCACAACTTGCCACTTTGAAGAGGTGATTCCAGCATCACAGTTAGGCTGGTTTATAGGTAGGCCTATAGCTTTTCTGGGTTTATAGTGCATCCTACAATCACATTTTACAAGATTACATACAAAACCTGAGGTGATGCCTGAGTCACTGGATTTGACTGGGACAGAGCTGCTGTGAAAGAAATTAACTCCGTGAGAGCCATATCTCAGGTTATGCTACAACAATGTCCCTTTCCCCTTCCTACTCTCTCTTGCATTCTTCTCCAGCTTTCCTTTCAGCATTCACCCCATATGGTGAATGGGAAACAAAACCCATGGGAGTAGGGAAGGCTACAGAATGACAGCAGGCAGAGAGATATTTTAACAGGCCATCATCTCACCAGAGTTTACCTTTTGGTTGAGAATACTCTATCCAGCAGACTTGGTCCGTCAAAATGAAAAATATTTTACAGATAAAGTTAAAGACTCATCTTTAATTGTCTAAGCTGTAAGAAACCAGTTTACTTCTGTAGTTTTCAAATTGTAGATAGGAAACAAACACTAAAGATCTTAGAATGTCCTGCACTACCACTTCAAAGAACAGAATGTTTGTTTAGTTACAGTGACTTGGTTCCAGCTCTTTTTTTATTTTTGAGCATACTAATAGACATGGGTGTTCAACAAGAGGTGCAAAGTTAAGTATAGTAAATGGAGTGCAGATCCAAGTAGTGTTTAAAGACACTGGATATCAGAAACAAGTAAGTATAGATCTTTTTTCTTATGGAAGCCAGGATAAAGATGACAGAGCAGAATCATTCTCATAATAAATACTAGAAGCAACATATAAAGAAAGGTAAGAAATAACAATCTAAAAGTGTTGTTTCACAATATGGAACATTTTTATAAGACTGTGAATACCAAATCTGAACTTTCTTCTATTTACTACCAACCTTCAACACTACACTACAGTACAGACAGTTGGTTACTTAGAGCACCTCAGTTCAACAATTAAACCTTTCATGTAGACAGCAGGTATGAAAGAGCTTCTTACAATGGCCTCAGTGATTTACTAATGACAAAAACACACAGACATCCTGCAACAGCAGGCCACCAATACAGATGTGCCAATGCAGGTACAGCTGAGTTACCCACCTAAGAGTGCCATTTTCTCCTTTGTCCAGGCTGGTGAAGCGACTGTACAGGCGGGTGATTTGACTGTGGGAGACTGAAGAAAAAAAGAAAGAAGATGACAAATTAGCATGTCAATGATTCCTCATAGGAGCAGACCTCATTACACTGAACTGCGCTGTTGCCAGAAGCTGTGTTCAAAAAAGGGTTCACACAGAACAGGTTACATTGAAAGCACATGACAATGAGCATTTAGGGGCTTTGTGAGCTATAAATCACAGCTTAATATTCAGGAATCTACAAATTAGCTCATTCTTCAAAAATCTGTCTCTGTCTTCTACCCATTTCTACGTTTGATCATTAACAATTTTTGGTTATCTGAGTCAGTAAATGTCAATTAAAAAGAAAAAAAATTTGATTCACAGTTCCACTTTATTTCATTTAACTTCTTTATGGCTAGAAATAATCTGGACACAGCTTACACTGATGACCTCTATATCACTCATGACACTGAAGACCCCTGCTATAGTACCTTTCCTTCTCTTTTGCTTATCTTTACTCCCATTGTCTTTTTTCCAGCTAAAGATGGAAAGTGAACTCAGTTACTCCGCATCTGGAAAGTGGTCAGAGAGGCTTTAATTTTTATTTTACTTTTCTTCATTTACAGGACTGCTGAAATCTGAACATTTTGGGGTTCACAGAATAAGAGAATAACCTGACTTGGAAGGGACCCAGAAGAATCATTGGAGTCCAGCTCCTGGCCCTGCACAGCACCATCCCCAAGAATCACACCATGTGCCTGAGAGCATTGTCCAAACATTTTGTGAACTCCGTCAGGCTGGTGCTGTGACCACTTCCCTGGGGAGCCTGTTCCAGTGCCCATTCACACTCTGGGTAAAGAACCTTGTCCTAATATCCAACCTAAACCTCCCCTGTCACAGCTTCATGCTTTTCCCTCAGGTCCTATCACTGGTCACCAGAAAGCCGAGATGAGGAAGGCTTTGTTCCAGAACTTGGAGCCAAAGATAGATATATTATTAGATTTAATAGTATTTTTGAGATCCTGCATTAAACCAGCAATACTTTGGTGCCCAGCCCTCTGTTAAGATCTCTCTGCCTTCGAAGGAGTCAACAGCTCCTCCCAATTTAGTGCCACTGGCAAACCTACTTAGTATGCCTTGGAGTCCTGCTTCCAAGTCGTTTACAAAGATGTTAAAAAGAACCAGCCCTGAAATGGAGCCCTGCAGAACTCTATTAGTGACCGGTCACCAGCCTGATGTTACCCCATTCACTGTAACCCTTTGTGCCCAACCCAGGAGCCAATTGCTCACAAAATTAATTTCCAGGCTTCTAGGACATGGAATTAAAAATTAAAAAGCCTATTTCTAAAGAAATTTGAGAAGGAGTTGGGATATAAAACAAGCAGAAAGTTATTACAGACTTTAAATACGTAGTTTGAAACACAAATTACAAAGGCAATATGAAGTTCAGCATAACCGTGTCAACATTACCAAGTTACTTAGACAACAACCCAAGATATTACACAACTAGATCTTTAGTCTGTGATGTGAGTGGGATAAACCCATATAGAATAGCAATTCCTTTAACACTGAAGGAACACTTGTCCTGGTTTCAGATGGGACAGAGTTCATTTTCTTCTTAGTAACTGGTACAGTGATGTGGTTTTGGGATTTCATAGAATAATGATGACAACAGTGTGTTGTTTTGGCTGTTGCTAAGTAGTGCTTACCCTAAGCCAAGGGCTTCTCAGCTTCCCAAGCTGTGCCAGTGAGGAGGTGCCCAAAAAGCTGAGAGGCAGCACAGCCAGAACAGCTGATCTGAACTGGCCAAAGGGATCTTCTGTACCAAAGAACATCATGTCTGGTGGATACTGAGGGAATTGGCCAGGAGGGGCCAATTGTTGTTTGGGGACAGGCAGCATTGGTCAGCAGGGGGTGAGCAGCTGTAATGTGCTGGACTTGTCTTTCTTGGGTTTTATTTCTCTGTCCATTCCCTTTTCATTACAATTAGTATTATCATTGTTATCAAGAACTTTTTAAATTGTTATTATATTTTACTTTATATCAATTATTAAACTGTTCTTATCTCAACCCATGGGTTTTACGTCTCCTCTCCCCCAGCTTCTCCCCCCACCGTGAGAGGGAGTAAGCAAGCATCTGTGTGGTACTTAGTTGTCAGCTGAGGTTAAAGCACAACAAGACCCCACAGGAGATCCTGGCTTTTCAGTCTCTTCTGATGAAGTTAATAAATACATGAAATAAGACTGAATTGAATGTTAATGTTTACTCAGTAAAGGTGTGATTGTCTGCAACGTTAAACTAGGACTTAATGTAATTTTCAGATTTAGTAGTTTAAAAAGCCTTCACCAGGACATGCAGAATGCTTCTCTTACTTGCTCAAACTTATTTGGGAAGAGGTTGCACAGTAGTTGTTTGATCTGTGACAAATTTCTTTTTTCAGGTTTGTTCTTTATTTCTCTAGGCTCTTTGTTTAGGTTCAAGAGTTCCTCCTTTAGCATGACCTGCCAGCAACTGGGTTTTCATACACACCCCCCACCAGCCTTCTTGTCTCCTCTGCAACTTTCATTCTTTTCATGGAATTGGGTAATTTGCTCAGTTTCACGTAAGGCAGCTTCTCTCCAGAAAGACTGGGCACCTCGCTCACTTTCAAGTTACGCAACACACACAGAGAAAACAAGCACCAGTACTCTGAAGACTTCAAACTTCTGCATTTCTGATTTAATGTTTTAGATAACATAACAACAACTAATGATGAAAAGAAGAATGCTGGAGTTAGATCTCCTATCAGAAGCCCCATACTCCCACTCCTCCCTGTAAACAAAGAAGGTGATGAGAATTCTACTCAGCTACCATTTCCAAACTGATGTCAGCATCTCCATTTTTGGAACCTCTCTGTAACAGCTCATATGTGAGAAGTAGTACATAGCTGTTGACAGGAGAAGTGATATTTTCATTAACGTCATACTAGACAAAAAGCATATCATAGCTCTGTGAAAAAGGAGGATGATTCAGGTTCACCACTGTGTTCTGTTGCAATTTCCTTTTGGCTCTCATCCCTCACAAAAGCTGTGTCACTGCACATTTTTCATTGCATTTGCAAGCAAACGAAGATTCTCCTGAACACCATAGGAGAATTAAGATCCACAATTTATGACTGCTTCTTAAAAATCCAAGGTTAAGGCTTAAAACTAGCTGAAACACCATTTTATCTATACTGCTACTCCACTAAGATTCTTCTCAAACTTTAGGGTCAAGACCTCTAAATTAGGAGTTGCTCCCTCTATTTTACTTATGTTAAATCATTGTAAAGTTTTTAGCATTTAGACACTCTTGTCTACAACAGTAGCATAAACTCATATAAATATATTTATATACTTAGAAAAATATATAAATATCCATCAGGAAAATCTATTATTATCTGCTATCATGCAAACATTTTTTTCTCCTAAATTTAGGTATGAGCATTAGTTTCTTATCAATCCTTAGGTAGAGTGCTCCAAAGCATGGAAACAAAGGGTGTGAACCAAATAGTTTGAATACTGTTACATTCCAACGACTTGCCAAAAGCTTCCAACAGAATGCAGATAAGCAACATCTTGTGCCTCTCATCTTTTTTTTTATAGTTGTTACTGAAATATCAAAGCAATTAGGATGACTTCAAAGTGTTTTCATGCTCAGATTTCAAAATTTTCTATGCAAAACCAACAATTTCCAGACCACAACATGTAAGTTTTAGGGCTGTCAACTTCAGGTTTTGCACCTGCTGTTGAGAACCCTGCATTACCTTTGCAGATGCCTCTGAACTTATGCTACAAAGTGCTTTTCACTACCACAAAAAAAAAAAAAATAGAATTTTATCCAAGGAAATTTCATTCAAGAGATTGTGTCATTGCATGGCTTTTGAAAGACTATGCTTCAAGTGCCCTAAAAGACATGTTCTTCATCTGTTATACTAAAGAATATTAACATCGTTTCTCACTCATGTCAGTATCACTAGCTATTCAGTTTTGTGCTACTTGAAATTGAGCAGAAGTTATATAATTCCACAGCTGAACTCAATCAAATTGCTTAAGTGTTCTACTCCATGCTTCACACCTATCCCAGATGAACCATAGAAAACACATTTCACAGTAAAGAGGCCAAAAAAGAATCCTTGGGAGCACTTATCAGACCACCAGTTCAAGATGGACTTGTAACGCTGCCAGGTTTTTTCATGTCTACAAAGCCCCTTTCTCAAACTCTTCAGTAGCTAAAGTACCATCAGCATCCAGTTCCCAACAGACCACAGCAGTCTATTCAGTAATTCACCTCAGCATTCTGCCTGTGAACTTTGATCTAGATAACCAGGTTTTTTTCCCCACCTTGTATAAATATTTTCACCTATATGGAGTGTGAAACAGTGCTAACCGCTGGGTGGAATTTTCCATCTACATAGAGAAGTATAAAAAGCAGAGAAAAATCACATTCCCAAACTGCAGTTACAGACTGGGGAAAAGAAGAAAATGATGGATAAAGCAAATGAAACACCGTGATGACTTACAAGCAAGCATGAGTCAGAGATCAGCAATGGCTGATTAACAAAGTGGTGTAACTTATAAAACTGACTAGATAAAATACGGGGAAATGAAGAGACCTCAGGTCACAAAGCTGAAAGCCACCAGTCATAACTTTGATCACCCTCTGATGATACAAGAAAAACATTTAGAGGCCAACTAGAGTCAAGTGCATTTATTGCTTAGGATGCCTATACAGCCATCATAATAGTATTTATTTAACTAGCATGTAAGTAAACTTTTAGGAATAAAACACCACAAAGAATAAATCAAGCAGCAGCATGAGGAAAAATATTCCAGATTTGGGGTTTGGTTTTTGAAGCATCTTTATAAATGAGAGGAGGCTACTTTTACTCCATGATCTTTGTGATTAAAAAGAAAAAAGCCACAGAAAGTTACTGCTGGATATGCAGACTTTGACATTCCTACTTGTTTATCACAGCCTTCCTGTAGAGGGTTTTTATGACAGAAAAAGGATCATGGAAACTATGTTAACTCACTCAGCCTGCCACCACACTAGCACCAGTGCCACCTTAATCTTCTTCCATTCCTTCTCGGTAGCCACTCATTTTCCTGACACAAATAAACTATCACTTAAGAAGAATATATGATAGCATTTATATTGGAAAGAAAACTGAAGAAAGCATCTTCAAGTAGCAAGAACAGATCAGAAAGCATATTCAGAAGAAAAACTGTCAGCTGGGTACAGCATATTGACCTGAGAAGTTTCCTGGGGAAACAAAGAGCAAAGTGATACCTATGATGTTACGACCTCTGCTCCCCAGCTAGTCAGGAGGGCATCCTCCACTTATTATCATTTAGTATTTCCTAGAACTCTCAGGCAACTATTCTATCAGGCAAATTAACAACACTGGAGTTTCACCTCCTCTAAGGTATTTTATGTTTATGGAGAACAACATGATCAAATACTGCAGGGTAAAGTATCTAAATATTAGAGTCCAGCTTAAATAATGCTCTCCCAGTTGCTGACTAGTACAGGACTTTTCACTTCTTTTCAGTTAGTAACACTTACCTCTCACAAGTTACATCTTCTACGGTTTAAATGCCGCTCAGCATTCATTCTGAATACCATTACGGCAACTTTAGCACTATCCCCTGAAACAAACCACACTTGGGGAAAAAAATTACTATCCAACACAGTTTCTTTGGATTAAAAACTGAAAGAAACTCCCTCACTAGGCATCGACAGACAACTCTTCAAAACGCAAGGCGTTACCTCTGACCGAATACGATACTACACACACCAAGAGCACTGCTTCCCTTCTATCCCACTGGGATCTCGCTGCTGCTACCGGCAGCGGTGGGGGGGAACCGAGAGGCGCTTCCCAGGTTTCCGCGGGCCTGCCAGACACGTCCGGCCGCGGGGGCTGCGGGCGGCTGGCACCGGGCAC
>JANPWX010000136.1:393795-409596 GCA_024734555.1 Trochalopteron elliotii
CCTTCCCGCCCCCGCCCGCCCCTCACACGCCCGGCGGCCGCCCACGGGCCCCGCGCACGCGTGTGGAAAGCGCCTGTGCCCGGCGGGAGCGTGACCCGCTAAAGTGGCTGCGTTGTTGTTTGTTTCCCAAGTTTGTAGCGGCACCCGGTCCTACGGTCTCGCTTTGTTTTGCAAATCGCAGAATCACAGAACGGGCGAGGTTGGCAGGGACTGCAGTGGGTCAGCTGGTCCAACCTCCCTGCTCAAAGCAGGGTCATCCTACAGCACACAGCACAGGATCCCATCCAGATGATTCTTGAATATCTCCAGTGAGGGAGACTCCACAACCTCTCTGGGCAATGTGTTCCAGTGTTTGGTCACCCACACAATAAAGTTTTTCCTCATGTTCAGTTGGAACTTCCCGTGCATCCACTTCTGCCCGTTTCCTCTTGTCCTATTGCTCAGTACCACTGAGGAGAGCCTGGCTCCATTCTCTGCCATCTTCCCTTCAGACACTGATAGACATTGAAGAAGTCCACACACAGTCATCTCTTCTAGAGGCTGAACAGGCCCAGCTCCCTCAGCCTTTCCTCGTAAGAGAGATGCTCCAGTTGACCATTCATCCTCACTGCACTCCACTGGTTGCTCCAGGAGCTCCACATCTCTCTTGTACTGAGGAACCAAGAACTGAACACACCACTTCTGACGCAGTCTCACCAGGGCTGAGTAGAGGAGCAGAGCCAACGCCCTCAATCTGCTGGCAATGCTCTTCCTAGTGCATCCCAGGGCACCACTGGCTGCCTTGGCCAGAAGGGCATTGCTGGCTCATGGACAGTTTGCTGTCCACCAGAACCCCCAGGTCTTTCTGCAGAGCTGCTCTCCAGCAGGTCAGTGGTAATGATAAGCTTTTACCCTGAAGAGTGGAACCTCATGTATGTCTATATATATTTTTTTTTTTCCCTCCTTCGTGTCAGTGAAGAACTTGGAAACTGGCAGAAGCACTCCAGGATTAAAGATAATTTTTGGTCATGGAATAGTTCAATGGCGAGGCTTTCCTCACTGCATTTTGGGGCAGGGCGGTCATGCCCATCTATAGTTCACCATTTTACATCCTTTTTTGGGTCATGTCTGAATTATTTAGTTTTACATTTTCTACTAAAATCAATAGGAATTAGAATGGTGTATAAATCGCACAGCTTTTGTCCCCCAATTATCTATAAGTGAAATAATAATAATAGTAATGATAATGATAATAATAATAATAATAATAATAATATAACAACTCACTTTGGGAAGGTCTTGGGACTGCATTGCATTAAAGCTTACTGGTTAAATAACAGTGGTTAATTTCCAATGAGAGAGACTGCTAATGAAAGTAACTACTCCAAAGATAATCAATTGACATGAGAGTGCCCCCTGTTTACATCCTGAAGGCAAGTTCATTGTATACACTGTTGTACATGTGCAAGACTTTCCCTTATGAACTGTGCTGGGAAGTTAAAATGCTTAAAGTTCACACTAACTTAGTCTTACTTTTATTCACACAAGCACAAGCATCTCTATTAAATGATCTGTTTATTCGAGCCTCCTTCCCTAATGGCATAAATATGGGATTATTTAAGAAAAACATTTCTAATATATGAAGGTCCTGTGCATTTCTATTGGCATCTGCTTTGCTTTGGGGATAGGAGCAAAGTGCTGAGGGGCAACTAGCTAGAGGGAATCTACTGGACTTACCAAGTGATTAACTTACTCCATTCTGCCTTTTTTTATGTACTTGCTTTATTCTATATGCAATAGTCTGTAAATTAATTAGTTGTAGTTCAATACTGACTTTGTTTCTGATGGGATGCTTAAGTCATTACACTTAACTAGTCTTTAACAAGTGTCCAAACATTGCTTTTTAGCACTAGAACATAAATTGTTTCTGTCATTGAATTGATCAGATTCAGGGAAGGGAACAGCAATGCTTTTTGAGTACATTGAAATGCTTCCTTCCTTTCACAGGAGAAGAAGGAATGGGATGTACTTGCTGAGGGAACCACAACTTACATTGAGTATAATTCTGATTTTCAAACTCAGTTGTGCTGAGTTTGTTTTCCTCAGCTCTGAAAAGGTGAAAAAGGTGGTGGGTATAAGGCTTCTCCCAAGGTAAAAGGTTCCTCCAAGGCATTGTTTACAATTCTTCGCATTTTTCTCTCTTTTTTTCTTTCTCTCTCTCTTTTTTTTTTTTTTTTTTTTTTTTGGTTGGTTGGTTTGTTTTGGTTTTGGTTTTGGTTTTTGTTTCTTGTTTCCCATTAGTGTTCCTAGATAGAAGAATTCCCTTGGTTTGTTTCCTTGTCAGCTTGTGGTTTCAGGGAGAATTTCCTATGAGCATTTTGCCTGTGGTGGGACTGTTCCAGAACAACTGCACAGAGAAGTTAGAGTTATATAGATGCTCTCAAAACATTTATAACTGTGCCTTGGGAAAGCTAGTAAAAATATATTTCAAAGTCCTGCAGACCCATACTCCTAGATGGCTTTGCTTTGAGTCTTCTCACAAGACCACATTTGAATAGTTTATTCTTCCTTGTGGTGCTGTGATGTTACCATTTTTTATGATTTTAATAATTTCTATTTGACAACAGTAAAGTTTCAGTGATGCAACTGTTTTTTTCCTATTAGTGAGCTTGTATAATTGCCCTCCAATTACAGTACCTAACTAATGGATCAAATATTATTGATTCAAGGTAAAGACTTACAGATATTTGAGTGATTCTTGGGCTCTGGTCAGGTAGTTCATTCTTTGTACCTTCAACTCTAGTTTACCTTAAGACTGTTGCTGATCTTTGCAGTGAATATCTGTTCAGGTTCTGCTTTCACCTTATATTTTCAGATTAAATGAAATTTTATCTCAGATGAGGACTTTTTTGTGGAAAATAAGCTTATTGTTGGGTAGCTTCAGGATCTTCTGTAAGAACCATGCATGCTGAATTAAGGAGTGCTTCATATGCAGCAGTTCATTTTCTGAACAGAGGCAGAGGGTATTGCATGAAATATTTCTCTTTCACATTTCACCAGCATGGACATTTTAGTAATGTTTTGACTTCTGTGTTAGGTTTGGTTGTCTTGCTTGCTCAAGTGCACTTTAAGCTGTTGAAGCGAACAAACAAGCAGACAGAACCAAGCAAATTGTGGCCCATGGAGTTCTCCCTGTGTTTCCTTAGAGAGCCATCTCAGGGCCTCAGATAGCTCAAAATATTCCCTATGAGGTAATGTGGATATTAGCCAAGCAATGTACTTAGTCTTTGTCAGACAACATTTTTCCCAGAGATTATTATCTCTTGGTTTGTCTGTATCAGAACAGGATGTATTCTGAGAGAACAATGGTGACAGAAAGGTAGGTACAGAGCTTGTTATCTGCAGACATCGGAAGGAAACTGGCCTGCTTTCCAAAATGTTTATCCTGTAGCTCTTACAACTGTAAAAATGGCTAAGCAGCACAACTGATCTTTTGGAGAAATCAAAGTGCTTCAGCCAGTGAGCATTCCTCTTGGTTACTATTTTAATCTTATACTTGTTCCTGAAATGTACATGGTGTGATAGGTAACTCAAAGCTCAGTAAGACTATTGCCCTTTGGATTTATTCTGGCTGTCAGGCACTGATCTGGTTGTGTGGTTCCTGCTCTGACACGTACACAGGTGTATACCTACACAGGCACAGATACCAAATCAGCTCATTCTGTTCACCAGAGAATGGTGACAAGAGTGCAAGGCCTGTTTAGGCTAAAGAAAAGTTAATTGCATTTACCTGGGTAGTGGGAGAGAAAATAGAATCACAGAATGGTTTGCATTGGAAGGGACCTTAAAGATCACCTAGTTCTACAGACACCTTGCCTTAGACCAAGTTGCTCAGAGCCCCACCCAGCCTGGCTTTGAACAATTCCAATGATAGGACATCCACATCTCCTTTTATACAAAGTATATACTTTGGTCTTTTTACCATAGTTGCCTGTTTGTATATTCTCCACAGCTGAGATGCTAAATGTCTCAGCTATTTCACTATCCGTTCACTTTCATATTTAACAATTCAAATACCAAAGTACGGGATTAAAAAAAAATGAGCAAGAGTTGATGTGATCTGTCTGTTAGTTTTGTCTTTGCAACAATCTTTTGCCTTCCCTAGGCAAGCCTGGAAATTAGGCTCCCCTCTGTTTTTTAATGTAATAATGTAATATTTTAAACTGAAACCTTTTTGTTTCATTGTGCATCATAATGACAAAAAGTAGTGCTGCAGTTCACTTCTAAACAGCCAGGTTTTTTTGTCGAATAACAGAGCTGGGTCATGATCTAGGCTGTAGGCATTTAAATCAGACAGTTCATGCCTCAAGTCATGCATGGCTGGTGCTATGTCTCAGACTGTCTCTTTACCAGTACAGTGTCCTTCAGTGTCTTGGAGACACAGGTAACCTTCAAAAGTATTCTGTCTGAGAAGAAAAATTTAACCAAGAGAAACTTCAGGGTGTTCTCTCAGAAAAGGTCAACATTACTGGAATGTGACAGTTGTTGAACCGTGTAAATGTTGTGGCTTTGTTCTAGCTAGAAAGAAACTGCAGGCAAGGCCAAAAGAATCTTGTGTAGACCCATCTTAAAAGGTAGTTACTACCCAATAATAGCAGCAGGTTTAATGTGCTTTTTTTAAAAAGATGTATTGGCTGTTCTTGATTAAACATGGAACAACCTGAGGCTACTGTGACTTAAGCAGGAGCCAGGTCAGCTTGTGCATTATGTTCTTTGTTCTTTCTGCCCCTTGCACAAGTGTAGAAACAGATTCAAATACAGGCATCCAGCACTGGGAAGCATCTGCTGGTAAAAGCAGAGGTGAAAATGACGGAACAGGCCAAGTTATCACAAAAATCTGATTTTGCTGATGCTGGCCCTGGTGGTGTGGTGGTTAATATGTGACTAACAGGAGAATTAAGAGCCTCTTGAAGAAAATAACACAATGGCTGTGATCTTTCATAATGGGCATGGATATATTATATACATAGTTACGTATTACTTGTGCTTGCATATATAGTAACTTTTCACGTCATAGATATAACTACCTGTAGTAACTCCTCAAAGCCCTAACCTAGACTATGTAGTAAGCTTTTTTATGGCACAGGTTTCTCTCAGTTACTTTTTAATCTTAGTTTGGTCTTTTGCCCTTAAAAATTATGTTATTTCATTACAGATCAAATATCAGTCAGTGTTAAGTCTTGACTGTATGAAAAAGGAAGAGCTGAAAATTCCCACCAGGACTCCCAAAGGTACTGGCTAGAACATGAAACAGTGGAAATAATTAACCAGAACTACCCACACTGGGATCCAAGGTACACAGAATTGCACTCATTGTTCTGTTGTCTTGGTATGAGCTGCCGTGCCTGCTTTCCTCGCACCAATAGCTCTGTAGGCTTGGAAATTCAATTACTCTGATTCCCTGGCCTGAATCCTACTTCTAATGGAAGTAAGCGACAGATGTCTGATTTCAGGTACCTTATAGTGAGTGTACCTGATATTGGGGAATTAAGCTGTCTTGTCTTCTGCTCTGTACTGCTGGAAAAATAACTGGGAGGTACTTCTGAGCAACTTCTCACAGATGCTTTTTGTGAAGCACTTCCTGGAGACAGATTCTCAATGTTGTTAAAATAGGAACAGGCTGGGTGAGGCAAAAGTGAGGAACTAGCAAAAGTGAGACTCTGCATAAAAAATGCAGCAATGGAATTAAGAACTCTATGGAATCCTGCCTGCATAATTTGAAAAATATTATCCCTGGTTTTGGCCAGTGGCTGCAACAGTTTATTCCTTACAATAAATAAACTAATATAATTAACACACCATTTAAAGTGTAGCGGTGTTCTGATGTTCACTGTTTTCCCCAGTGATGTTCTTATAATACTTAAAAAATCACCTGTTGAAGTATTTTTTAATAAAGTTAGTGGAAGTTTGATACTGCCATTTTACATTGATTTCCTTACGGGCAGGGGTTGTGTACCTGTTGGGCTCTAGCAGCCTAAAGAGCTGCACAGTGAGCAGGCAACTGGCTGTTGTCAATGCTTACATCCCTAACGTTGTTTTCTGGGCATCCTCACACTCTGAAACTCCTGCCTATTATATAATGTGGGTTGCATATCTGTGTATTACCAAAATAAATACTGTAATTCTTCCTAAGGATGTATGCTGAAAAAAATGCAGAAAATTTGACAGCTTGCGAGAGACTTTCCATAAGACAAAAGTCCATGAATCTATGAGTTAAGGTTTAATCATAAAATGTACAAGTGAAGAACTCTCTGCTGCTACCTGATTCCACAGATCAATGCAAACAGGTAAAAAGGATGAAACCAGGAATAGAAACAAGCAAACACCATGCCATGCAGTTGGCTGCTGGAGGCTGTTTCCTGCTTTCCTTCTGCCTCTATGTGTTGTCAAAGATGAGTCATACTGGCAAAATCGGTTTATAGGCAAAAGGTTTATGACTTACCTATCCTTACCTCATCTTCTCCTTATCTTACATCATTATTTCAGGTTTTGGATAAAAGGTAAAACTCTAAGTATCCTGGGAAAGTATCACTGTATGTTTGCTCTCTTCTGATACTAAGAGTACTGGGCTATAAGGAACCGTAGACAAATAAGAACATAAAACTTATATAAGTAATTCTTAAAACCTAATCTACCCTTTTACATAATAGCTTTAAGGAGTCAGATTGCTAGCTCTGCAACTGCATGCAGTCAGAATGGTGATTAATTTGCTCATAGCATACTTTACTTCTAATATGCAACCCCACTGTCAAACCTCCCCGTTCTTTGCGTTGGATTAATTACATTGGTCATGGCATATTGATCCCTTCCATCACAGGTTGCTGATGCTCTGCAACTGTTCTGCAGTTTTCAGTGACAACTTGTGGCTTCCTTCTGCACCATGTCTTCACATTACAGGCGAAGATACCCACCAGTGGGATGCCATCATGAAGTGCAGACAGCAGGGGACTTCATTGAGTGACTGAATGAGGCACCTTCTGAAGACTCACTTGTGAACTGTCCTTTGCCCATCTTGAGATGTTCCTGTGAGGTTCTTTTTTAAGAGCAAGGCAGTTAGCAGTGATTAAATTGATGTAGTTACGGACATTTTGTAACACTGCCTTGAGAGACAGGTGCAAGCATTAGCTGGCATCAGTGCTTGTGCTGGTATTTCCTAATAGCTCATTTGAAATTCAGGTTTTGAAGAACCACAAAGATTGTACAATACAGGCTATATATAACTTGGGTGGGAAAATGTTCTGGATATCTTAATATTTTTGACTAATTCTGAAACCTAGTTTCAACAGAGCAAATTGCTTAAAATGAATCCTGAGTCATATGGGGGAAAGGGGAACTTTTATTGACAGCGCTATTAGAATAAAATGTGCAGTTCAGCAGCCAAATTATCATTCTCTATTTTCCTTGGTTTTGTTAATCTTTCAGATGGGAACAAGCATGGGAAAACTTGATGGGTTAAGGACTTCTAAGATTTGGGGAACATGAGCTTGATAAAATAGACTATTTCCTATGGAAGGGACGTACAACAAGCATGTAATCCAACTGCCTGACCAGTTCATGGCTGGCCAAGTTAAAGCCTGGTACTAAGGACATTGTCCAAATGCCTCTTAAATACTGTCAGGCTTGAGGCATCGACCACCTCTCTAGGAAGTTTGTTCCAGTGTTTGACCACCCTCTCAGCCAAGAAATGCTTCCAAATATCCAAACTAAACTTTCCCTGGTGCAGCTTTGAACCATTCCCACGTGTCTTGTCATCACTGGATACCAGGGAGAAGAGCTCAGGACCTTCTTCTCCACTGACTAGCTGGTGATGCTGTGTTTGATGCTTCCCAAGATGCATCACTGCTGACTCCCATTGAGCCTGCTGGAAATCAGATCCCTGTCTGCAGGGCTGCTTTCCAGCGACTCTCCCAAAATATATTTGTGTCCAATGTTATTCCACCCTCAATGCAGAATCTGGCATTTCAACTTGGAAAATCTCATCCCATTAGTTGTAGCCCAATGCTCCAATCTATGTAGATCCCTCTCCAAGGCCTCTTGTCCCTCAAGAGTCAACAACACCTCCCAGTTTGGTACAATCGGCAAACTTGCTAATGGTGCATTCAACTCCTGCATCCATATTGTTGATAAATACACTGAACAGAACAGGCTCTGGCATTGAACCACAAGGAATACCAATGGTATCCCTCAACTGGTGCCAATTGCCAGCTAGATAGATGTAGCTCCATTCACTAGAACCCTTTGAGCTCTATCCTTCAACCAGTTTTTCACCCAGAGCACCATGAACCTGCTTAACCCACAGATGGACTACTTTTCCAGAAGGATGCTCTGAGGGACAGTATCAAAAACCTTACTAAAATCCAGAAAGAATGTGACCAGCAGGACCAGGGCATTGATTGTCCCCCTGTACACAGCACTGGTGATGTCATGCCTCAAACCCTGCATTCAGTTTTGGGCCCCTCACTACAAGAAGAACACTGAGGTGCTGCAGCATGTCCAGAGAAGGGCAGTGAAGCTGGTGAAGGGTCTGGAGCACAAGTCCTGTGAGGAGTGGCTGAGGGAGCTGGGGTTGTTTAGTGTGAAGAAAAGGAAGCTCAGAGGGGACTTTATTGCTCTCCACAAGTATCTGAAAGGAGGTTGTAGTGAGGTGGGGATTGGTCTCTTTCCTCTGGTAACAAGCAACAGGACAAGAGGAAATGGCCTCAGGTTGTGCCAGGGGAGGATTGGGTTGGATATGAGGAAAAGCTGCTTCACTGAAAGGGTGGTCAGGCACTGGAACAGGCTGTCTGGGAAAGTGGTGGTGTCCCCAACCCTAAAGGTAAAGATGTGTGGATGTGGCACTTAGGGATGTGGTTTAGTGGTGGACTTGGCAGTGATGGCTTAACAGTTGGACTTGATGATCTTTGAGGTTTTTTCCAAGCTAAATGATTCTATGATTCTATCATTTTGCTGGGATTTTTAATCATATGATCTTGCTTTTTTTTGCTGGGGACAGGTTGAGATGGGGTGAGACAACTTCCAAAGAAGCTATTAAATAAAGATATTAAATACTTAATGAGACCTCATTATATAGACAAGATTTTTTACTGAATAGGAACAATCTCCTTTTTAGAAGAGCATTTTTTCTCCCTTCATTCTAGTCTTTTAACTTCCTTAGTAAATACAAGTGGGTTTATGCTGCCTGTTCATAGACTTAAAATCTTTTTCAAAAGCCTGGATTAAATGTTATTTGATATTGCTATAAAAACTACTAAGTGAAACCTCTAATTCAAACACAGTTTTATTTTTATGTAAGTTTTAGAATTCCAATAGTGTCTCTCAAAATTTCTGTTTTGAAAATTCAGTAGGGCAAACCTAAGCCAAATGACAACACGCCTTCCTTAATACCAGACCAAATCATCCTATTGCCCTCAAGACTAAAAGTGGAAAATGACCATGTAATGTGCATGCAATAAATATACCAGTGTAAACCACTCTGTAGTGCAGTTTTGCCTGGGGTATCATGGTCATGCTGTTTAACTGGGGTGTATTTTCATGTTCTTCTGGTTTCAGTTGTGATTGCTGATGATGTTAGCTGCTTCCCCAGCTCCCTTCATGGGAGGCACTTCTTTTGCCTTTAGGTCTTTTATCTCAGCTCTCAGGAATCCAACCTAGTTTCAGAGATAGATGAGAGAGAATCTAGCATTAAATGCTGGAATAGGTGTGTGTTGGGTTTTGGTTTGTGTTTTTGTCGGTTGTTTTTTTTGCTGGTTTTTATTTTTTTTTAGGAAGCAATCCCTCCTTCCAAACTTCTGCTTCTCTAACCAACACAGGCTTGTACACAGATGGCCTTAGATACTGAAAGCATTCAGTTGCACTGAAAATAAAGATCAACATCAGGAAATATGTTGTAAACTCCAGAAGTCTGTGATGAAAAGCTTTCTTAAATGTTTTTTCAACTTAAATAACTGTCTTGGGACAGAGTACATTTTTTTCTGGGTAACTGGTACAGTGCTGTGGTTTTTGGATTTAGTATGAGAACACAACACACTGACGATTTGGTTGTTACTCAGTAATGCTTCCCCTAAGCTGAGGGCTTTTCAATTTTCCATGCTCTGCCATGAGGAGCTGCACAAAAAGGTGGGAGTATGGCCAGAACAGATGATCCAAACTGGCCAAAGGGATATTCCACACCATAGAACACCATGCCCAGTATTTAAACCAGAGGAATTACCTGGAAGGGAGTTGATTGCTGCTCAATGGCAGCACATTGTGCATCACTTTTTCTCTTGGAATTTATTTCTCTCTCTCCCTCCTCTTATCATTACTATATTATTAGCCTTTTTTTTTCAATTATTAAACTATTCTTATCTCAACCCACAAGGTTTACCTTTTCTTTCTAGTTCTCCTCCCTACCATGATGGGGGTTGAGGTGAGTGACCATACAGCTGCATGGCATTTAATTTGTGTCTGGGATTAAACCAGAACAATAACTGGTTTCATCTGCACTGGGATCACACAGGAGAATCCTGATACATGGTTCTTGAGACCCTTCCTAGCTTC
The DNA here is from genome assembly GCA_024734555.1 of Trochalopteron elliotii. Lineage (NCBI taxonomy): Eukaryota > Metazoa > Chordata > Aves > Passeriformes > Leiothrichidae > Trochalopteron > Trochalopteron elliotii. The sequence continues at coordinate 404,374 of JANPWX010000136.1, forward strand.
TCTGCTCAAAGCATTTGTTCTGAAAGCTATGTACCTTCTGCTGCTCCACTCATCTCTAATGGATAACTTGATGTCTGACCTAACAGGTTATTTAAATGTTTATTGCACTGGGTCTGGAGATCACTTTGTGAGCACAAAAGTAGGTATGTCTTTGATTATTTCTCTGGTTATGATTGGATCTAAGGCTCTAATGGAAAACTCTGGAGGACCCAGTTACAGAAGCTTCCTTTTCTGCAGCTGTACACCCTGGTTTATGGTACATACTTTGTTTCCTGTGTGCAGCAGCAGAAGTGCTGGTGCCTGTATCTACCTACCTCCATTTCCTGTTAGTTCAGTAGCAGAACCCACCCCACGTTCACATAGTGGATAGTCAGTTGCATCTCTTAAGGCACAAGCACAGTCACCTGCACCTTCTGTTCACTCTCCTCAGAGACTGAGAATCACTGGGCTCAGCAGGGGCTGTTGAGGATATGAAGAGCAACAGGCAGGTGTAAAGTGCTGGTACCTGGAAGTGGCAGAGTTGCTTTGTTTTGATAAGAGTATTTGGTCCCCACATCTTGTTCTGTTTTTCTCCTTATCCATCAACTTTACCTCTGAGCTGGTTTGCTACACTGTCTGTTTCTGAGTAGTGTTTGTTGACCAAAGATTTTTATTTCTATAAAAGCATGACTGAGTTATCTGGTCATGCTCATTTATTCTCACAATTGTTATCTTGAAACAAAAGTGAAAAATTTAATAAAGTAACATTTTTCATTTTTGGTTGTATGGAACCAGTAATAGTGTATGCTCAGGTACCTTGGAGTGGCCAGATGGTGGACACTTCTGTAATTGCCTGTTAATTTTTAAAGCAGAAAGTGGAGGAAATGAGATTTTTGGTAAAAGAGCTTGACTTATTGCACTACTGGAAAGAACAGGTCCAAACAAGCAGGGGTATTGGTCTGGTCTTTTTCTGTCTGCTCAATGAAATAATTTTGTGAGGGCTTGCACTAACTGTGTAAGATATTGTTGGTATTCAATTTGGGTGAAAAGTGTGTGGTCAAACATCCTCATTCATCAGAAAGAGACTGAACTAACATGATTAAATCCTTTTAGTGCCTCATTTTTGCAGTTGTAAATGTCTTGAAGTATTTATTAGGAAAAGAGAATGCAGCTCTATCTTCATGAAAAAAAAGTATTTTTCTTTGCCCTAGTTTAACAAAGCACTGAAGCACAGACTTGAATCCTTTGGGAATTACTTAAGGGCTCAGAGCCGTAAATCCCATTATTGAGGATTTAGGAGTAGATTAGATAACCACAAGAGGTCATAGTTGCTTCACAGATATAAGAGAGGAGGTCATATTTGAAAATCTTTTCTCTTTAGAGGAAAGCTGACAAAAAAAGAAGGTTGTTCCTAGTTCATAGAAAAAAACTGAGCTTGACGTGAATTTCCAATGTGAAATGCATGTGAAAGTAGGCATGACACAAGAAAAGAACAGTTTGTTAAAGGGAAGAGAGTACAAATTCTGCTTTGTGTTGGGCTACTTGTAGAATTTTTAAAGTGGTTCTCAGCTTGCTGAAGACAATCCTTTTCTAAATCCATCTATTCTATAAGATTAGCCAAGGAATTAATTCAAATGGTATTTTGAAGATCGATTTAATATCTCATCTGGTTGTCATACTTCCTGCATTCAGAAGCAGTTGCCTTCTGCTTTAGAAATCTAGTATGGTTAGTAAAAGTAGCTATTTTCACTGTAATTTCACTGTCAATAATTTTCTTTTGTTTCTATATCTTATGAGTAGATCACACAAATAAAAGTTTCTTCTACTTTATTTGAAATCTGCTTGCAATACGTATTTAAACTCCAAATGTGGAGTGGCAAAATACCAGAATCACTTTCTGACTAAATGTACAGCTCCTACTAGGATCAGATCATCCTTGTGGTCTTCAACATATTCAGGAGTGCTTGATTTCAGACTTATGCATAATTGCACATACCTGTGTCTGATTTACTAGCAACAGTGAACTATTGCCAGTGGTTCACAGCAGCCAAAAGAGATAATGCAACATTCTTGTTGATGTAGTACTGGCAGAAGAGGATGAAAAAGAAAATAGAGAAAAAAAATTAAAAGGAAGGAAATAAAAAGAAAGGCATCTCATTGATCCTGATGTTTTTGGAAAGATTACTAAGCAAGGGGAGGACGCTCCCCGACTTTTCACCCACAAACCAGATGCAAAGCAATGACCTCTGATCCTCAGTGCTTCATTATTGAAACTCTCAGCTTCCCTCTTCCGTGTCTTTCAGAAACTGATAATCTTCCTCACTGCTGAGGGGGAGGAGTGAACACAAACTTCCCACCCTGAAAGTCTTGGCAGTTCCTGCATTTTCACTGTAACTGCCAGCAGTAATTGTTCTTGTGGATGCAGACACCAAGGCAAATGCGTTTCTGTTTCTCTGCAGCTCTGTCACTAGAAAAGAGCTGGTAAAGGAGCTACATGTGCTACATTTTTAACCCTCCTTGTGGATTCATATTGATGGTTGTTAGGTACTTGGAAATGCAGACGTGTTCTCATGTTTAGGACTTAAATTCAAAGAAGCAGATGCCTGGGAACCAATCAGTGTACAGAAGGAAATATTTTCCTAAAAGTGCAGTCCTCTTGTTTAAGAGGTGCCAGTTCACATGCAGAGCTCTGGTGGCACAGAGCCGTGTACCACACCCATGTGCAGCACTGTTGATATCCCCAGTGCACTCCTGGTAAAGCTGCAGTAGATAAGGTGCTGTATGTGATAGCAGGATTGTTTTGTTCCATTGGATAATTACAGAAGGAGCTCGTCCCTGGTTCTAACAAAACGATAGTATATTTTTTCATATGTATTGATTTGATTTCTTTTCTGTTTCTTTTTCCTTATTAACCCACTTATATGGAGCTGCCAGAGGAGCTATGTCAGCTGGCAGACATGCAGAAACTGAGAAGGGAGAAAGCAATAGAAGACTACTGAATGAATGAGGATGGTCTTTTGATCAAGCCTGCCATGGAATTTAATAGAGAGAAACAATCCACAGGATAGAAACTACAGAGATGATGGGGATTGCTTTCCCACCAAAAAAAGCAGGGTCTCAAACCACATCCTTCAACAATCAAGGATGTACTTTATCAAAGCAGAACTTGAAAATCAAATTCACGTGGTAAAATCTGTGGAAAGACCTTAAACTGACCTCAGGCAAAATGTATGGATTTAATATCTGACACAGGTGACTTGATGAGCTTAGATTGGGTGTTTAGAGACATCCAAGTGAAAAAAGGGGCAATTCGTTTGCAGAGGTGTCAAATAAAAAGCTCCTGACTTTACAATGACAGCTAATTCAACATTCCATTTTTGAATGGAAATAATGATGGTCTGTCTTTTGGAGGAAATTCCTGCTGTGTCTGACTGTTCTTCTCTAGGTCTATTTTCGATTTCCATTTATTCCAAGAGCTATTTTTGATTTTAAAAGAGTGACTTTTATTTTTCTTGCATTGTTAACAGACCATTTTCTTAAACTGTATTGGTTCTTTTGTTACCTGTTGCAGGTATGTAAAATTCTCATTAGAGCAGGTTCCTGCTGGAAGTTGCAGACCACCACCACCATCGTTTGCCAGCACTGCCACATCCAACTCGTGTGGGTAAGGCTGTAACACCACTGTGCTGTGTGTAAAAAACAGTTTAGAAGGTGTAGAGCAGTCCCTCCCCAAGCAAAATAAGGTATTAAGGCAAAACTACTGCTCTATCACAGGACAAAATTAATGTAGGCTGTGCCTCAGTCTCAGAACAAGTTTTCTGACCTATCAGTGAACACTGATGAATGTAGAATAGGGAAAAGGGAAAAGGTCACTGTGCCAACCAGATTGCAGTCCAAGAACAATCTGGGCATCAGGCTGCAAAGGTGGGAATGACACCAGCTTGGAAGGGATATAACATCTGCATGTGAGTACCTGCCACTATCTGTTTGAGTTGGTTTTCTTTGGATGCAAATTGGTGTGACTGTGTTTATGGTGGATCTGAACATTTAAAAAATATTTTAGGGGTAACATGTTGGTTTTCTGGTGTGTTGGGTTTTTTTACCTCTCCCACAAAGTACTAGATTGGCAGTATTTAAATAGGTCTTTATTTGAAACTGTAAGTCAGACTTGCTCACTTCGCAGAGTGACAGAAAAACTGCCAAGACTTTCTCTTTGTAATTTATCTGAAGGAAGATTTGTCCAAGTAGTCATGGGTTATCACAGATCAGTGGGGTACAATGTGGAACATGCAGGCTCTTCTCTTAAGAGTGAACAAGAACACTTAAGTTACATTCCCACAACCAAAATCATCTGGGTCCACCTAGTCCTATTACTAGACAGAAAATGGTGATACATCAGGTAAGGGAAAGAGGGAGGGAAGAGGAGCTGAGAGATGAAGGCAGCAAGGCTGGGATATAGAAGAGTGGTATGGAATGTCTCTACAGGATACAAAGTAATTGCTGAGGCTACCCTTCTTCGTAGGAGATTGAGCTGCTTTCTCAGCCTCTTCCAAGGACTAAATCCCTGACTGGAAGGGCATTATCATGGAATAAGGATTTCCACAGAGGGATTTCACAGTCTTAATTGCATCTGTGCCACTATAATGATGCAAGCAGCAAAACTTCCTTGGGTAAATATAAGTGCTGCTTTCCCTGTGGTTCTCTTTTGGGAACAGCATAAAGAAAAGAAATATATTGGAATGGAATCATCACTCACTGATGTACAAGACTGAAAATTACTATTTTCTTAAAGAAGAAAAAAGGAACTATTTTTTAATGGTCCATCAGCCCTAGTGATGCTGCTCAGTGCCAGCTCTGTTTGTCTGAGCGTGGTACTAACATGTAACCAAATCAAGCACACTTCCTAAACAATGCAATTCCCAGCTGTACTCAGGGATACAGTCAGCATCACTAAGGACAACTCTAGTGAAGTTTTACTGGAGCAGTAGCAATGGTCTGATTTTTGACATCCTAGCAACTGTGTGTGGTGGTTTAAGCTCAGCCAGCAACTAAGCACCATGAAGCTGCTTCCTCCTGCCCTGCCGCAGTGGAATCGGGCAGAGAATCAAAAGTAAAACTTGTACTTTAAGGTAAGAACAGTTTAATGATTGAAAACAAAGTAAAATATAGTAAGAGAGTAAATAATAAGAATGATGAAAAGGGAAAGAAAAACAAGCAATACACAATACAATTGCTCACCACACA
>JANPWX010000136.1:414594-491787 GCA_024734555.1 Trochalopteron elliotii
CGTAGTTCAGTGCCGCGTTCGCTCTGGTGAATGCGCACTTCTCTAAAGCCGCGCTGTAAAGTCTGCTCCTGTTTGACTGCAAACAGGTAGCCTAGTGCGATTTCTCTGTGTGACTCAATACAATTGTTGTTCATGATCAGCGTTATGCGTTCTTAACGCCGTTGCCAGTCTTCTGTGGAAGGTTTCCCTCTCTGCGGTGTTGCAGATAATAATAAATTCCTTTAGTTTATTTTCACCTTTGCATGAAGAAGATTGTGCAGGTCAGGTTAGTTTTTTATAGTGAAATGTGCGTAATTCAGATTTTAGTTTCCTCTCTCACAGACAAATCTACTGAATGGATTGTACAGCACATCTGATGTGCCTGTGTGGCCAACACGTTTTTTAACTTACACGAATCATTTGTGTTGTCACTCCTTTAGTGTGTATGTATAAGGGTGTCGTAACACTGAGAAGTTGGTAAGATAGTGAGGGAAAAGTACAAGAAACAACTGTAGTTTGAACCTTTTTCCAATAAAGGATATTGCTTGTAGCTCTTTTCTTGTTTATTTCTCACATGTATATTGTTGAAGTTGCTGAAAATACTGCCTCCCACTTCTTGATGGCTCAAATGAGCAAGTTTTGTTCCATTTGGGTATAATGTAATAAGTCGTAAATTCTGTAATAAGCATGCTCTCTGACAGGCTAGACTACATGCTAGGGATTGGTTTAGATGGCAAGTCCTCTTAGAGCTTTTTTTGGACATAGTTCCCTTTTCGTGGTCTGGGGTGGAGGGAGTAAAACACCAAACAAAACTGAAAATATCCATGCAGTTGTTATTTTGTGTGCACAGAATGGCAGAGTTTGAGGGTAAACTGTTGGTGCTGGTGTGTAGAGCAGAGAGTATAAACGCATTGTCAGAGGCCTCCATAAATACTATTAATTGCTCTTTTGGGACAAGAGTTACTCTAATTGAACAATTAAATAGTTAGGCTTGTTTTTCTGCTGGTTTAAACTTGGAAGCAGGGCTCCAAGCTCCAACAGCTTTTGTGTTCAGTATGTTTGAAGGTATTCTGCTGTTTACTATGCATATGCTTCTGATATACTGCTGTATAATTTTTCTTTTAAATAATAAATTAATTCCTATCTGTAATTGGAGTTTTTGTGGGAATTGGAGAATCCAGAGCCAGTGCTCCACTGGCTCTTCTCTGTATTTAAAAGTGATTAAAAGGTGGAACACAGATCACTGAAATGCTGTCTCATTCCTTGGAAAACAATATGAAACCTTATCACAAAAGCAGAACAGCCAAGTAAAGCATCTAGTTTACCTAGATTTCGTTACTCAGAAAAGCAGTTAAAATGGCTTTTTTTCATTTCAGACTCAAATGGTCTGAACTCAGAGTTCAGTTGTATATACATGAATTTTATTTGTTCAGCTTGAGGTTAGTGGAGGGCTTTAGGTTCACATGAAATATTGTATTTGCTTTTTGAAAAGCTGTAGTGTCTTGCCTATCCCAGTTATATTTAAGACACAGCCATAAAAAATCCCCATATGGGAATTATGTTTTGCTTTAAAACGTGGTCTATAGCTCTGGGAAATTGTTAGTGTAACTATACATTTACCAAAGCAAGCTAAAATGTGAGTGGGGAAAGAAGAGCGTGTAGTTCTCCTTCAAGTGAAATAGTTCTTCAAGTGTTTTATACCACCACAGTTCTCTCTTTTGGAGATTATATGCATATAAAGAAGTCTGACACGAATATGCCTAGCTGCTATTGCTGTGCTAGTCTCTGCTTTCCACACAGACCTTGACTGAGCGAATCGTCTGTTTGGATATATATATATGGATTCGTGTTGGTATTTATTCTGGAGATATTACTACTGGAAAATCTCACAGCATTAACTATTCTGCTGCTCCAGTGAGACCTGTATGTCTCAATTCTAAATTTCTTCAAAAAGGAAAAGTATTTTAGGGGTTTGCATAAGTTTAGAAAATCTGTAATCAGTTGGTGTCAAATTGTGAAGCACAAAAATCCCAGAAAACTGCTGAAATTGCAAGGCAACTAAGGTGGCATAGAAAATTGTATTTTTGCCCAGTTTTTAATCCTGCTATGGATAAAACCTTCAGAGTTATAAGTAAATGAGGTACATACTTCCTGCAATTTCAGGGTTTTGTCCACGTGGATGTTTTGTCAGTGTGCTTACAGCGATGGGATGGAGTAGAGGGAAGAAGCTACTTCTGTGTGCTGAAATACTTAAACAAGTATTGGTGCTCACCTGCCAGCTGGTCACACTTCATATCCATGCACTTAGTGTGTGACTGGCAAGACTGAATTACTTCTACCTCCCTGATTTGCCTTGCTGAGAAGAGGTAATGTGCATTACCTGCAATCCAGTAGCTTTTACTTGCACGGCAGCTTGTGTTTGTGTATGTGCCCTCAGCTAGGAGTGGAGTTATCATTATTTACTATGATAGTTGATGTTAGTCATAAAAAGTAGAAAAACTAATCCTCTGGGCCTTATCTGAGGTGTAGAGGTGGCAGCAGCTGAAGGGAAAAAACACAAGAAACTCATGGATGAAAAAGTACTGCTTCAAACAGCTCTGCAAAGCAAACCCCATCCAGCTTGCAGCTGGGCACAAGAGCCAGATTTTGGACTTAGCACTTACGGGGTTCCTGTTTGATACCAGTAAGAAAAGCTTGCTGGACTTTCATTCAGAACTACGCCGTGGATATTTGTTTAAATTGGGAGAATCTACTTTTGAAGCTAAGCTGCTTCAGGAGACCACGGTTTTGCAGTTTGGTTGGTGCAGGTCCGTGGGCATAAAATGTAGAAACCTTGTTATAAAACCTAACTGCTCTCAGAGGATGTCCTTGGAGGATTCTTCCCCAGTGCAGGGTGTTTACTTACTGACTGGATGCTATAAATGGGCAGACTTGAAAAAACAAGAGTGAGGGAAGAAACCCCACACCTACATTAACATTAAACTAAGCAATGTGATTTAAAACAGGATAAGGAAGGCTCTTTCAGAACTGAGCTTAGATATTAAAAAAATACGATTATTATGAAAATTATTTGCATGAAGTTATTACATTCCTGCTGATATTTTACCTGTACTTTTAATAATTTAGTGGTCCATATGATACAATTAAAGTGTGAACTTCTGATTAAGAATGCCAGAAGATTTAAAGTGCCAGCCTGGCAGTGCAGAAGCTATTTATTTCCAAATGCTGGTTTTCTAAACTGTAGAACTCTAGAGGAGAGGAAGGGAGAAAGCAAATAGCTATTAAATTTGGTACTGAAACTTAACATTAAATTGGTATATATCAGTAAGAAAGTCATGATGGCACAAGGATTGCTCTGCAGCTTCTGCTTATTTTACCCTGTAACATATGAGTATTTACCTAAATGTTACCATCAGTAATGAAATGTCTTAGAAAATCTATATTTTTTCCTTAAACTGAGTAGTCAAAAGGATAGATTTGCTTCAAAAATGTCAAAGAAAGGTGGAATGAGTGTCATCACCGTGTAAATCCACTGAAGCAGTATGTTGGTGATGTTGTTAACAGTTACAGTAGTGGATCTGGCTGTGTGCCTCTCATTGTTTGTTCCTATCTTCTCTCACTTCAGTGTTCGATCAGTTTTTGCCATTGGAAATCTTTGTTAAAACTTGGAGTGTAATTGAAAGAATGGAGAATGAATTATCTGTCACTTAGCCTCTGTATTATTACTTTGATCAGCAGAGAAGCACTCTGTGACTGTCAGCATATAAATAAATGAAAGGCTGAGTTAATGAGTACTGTTCAGTATGCTTGTGTAGCACTTACTGTATTTATTTTGGGCATTGTAAATATGTTTTAAGGGTATTGTTAAGCTCTTCCATGCTTATTTGTTTATTTGGTAGGCAGGATACAGAATAGTAACTGTTTTGAGGACAAGAGTAATTAATGTTGTGTGCACAGGGCCTTGTGGAGCAATTAAAATAGGAAGACAAGCAAAAGCATGTCTTTTTATATGGGTGAAATGTGGAGTAGTTATACTATGTCAGGTCAAAGAGGACTTTATTAAATGTGGAAATGCAAGGTTGAGTTTTGGGAGTGATTTTCTGCAAAGAGCAGACAGGTGAAAGATGCCATGTTCTGAGTTAACTGTGTTAATATAATACATGCCCTTGGTGATGGGTACATTTTGAAATGGAATGTGAAAAGGAATCACCATACTTTCTTTGCTATGATACTAGGGAGGGATTTTTGCTCTTGTAATAGATGTAATTTTTATTGGTGCTCAAAACCCCTTTCACCTTCAAGGTGTTCTTTTCTACCACTTCATGAATGATCTATTCCATTAGAGGCACAAGTTTCATGCTTCCTCTCATTTTTTAACCGTATTAATCAATTTCTTCTCAGAAAGGGTTGCCAAACATTGGAACAGGCTGCCCAGGCAAGAGGTTGAGTCACTGTCCCTGGAGGTATTTAAAAGGTGTGTGGATGTGGTACTTGAGGACATGGTTTTGTGGTGGATTTGGCAGTGCTGGATTAGCAGCTGGATGTGATGATCCTAGAGGCCTTTCCCAGCCTAATGATTTTGTGGTTCATAACCCTCTCTCTTGGAAGACAGTTCTTGATTTTAGTTTTTTTTGTTTGTTGGTTTGGTTTCAAATGCCTGTTAAGCACTATGACATATGTGGATGAATGTTGCTTGGAAAATGTGCATCTTACTACCCTTACCATAGGCACAGCTTTCAGGTGTTGCTAAGTTCTACTGGAAATGAGTATTTGGTGACAGAGGTCAGTCATTTAATTGCTGTCAGGTATGCAAAGACCTAATACGTAGAAAGCTTCAGTATGAAAGTATTTTTTTATCATGGAGCTGTTGCCTTGCCTAGCAAATTCTGGTGTGTTATTGGTTATTCTCTGTGGGTAAGGTTGTTAACTCAAGACCCAATATTTATTAAATAATACAATTTGCTCTTGTTCAAGCACAGCCATTAGTCTTAAGATGAGAATCATTTATGATAGTTTATTGTAACTTTGAAGTTCTGAATCTGTTCTGTAATTTTGGAGGATAAAAGACTTAGAGATGGTTCGATACTGAGGTTTGGATCTGTAGATGTGAAGGGAGAACAACTTGAAGATTGGATACTCAATCTGTGTATGTTCACTTACATAAGCATAAAACAATTTAGTCACTGATTTAACAATTGAACAAATATAAAATGTCTTTCAATAAATTAATGTGAAGTTTGCTTCAGGTTTTGTAGTATTTTTAAGAAGTGATAGAAACCAGAAGAATCCTTCAGAAGAGCAATTAATCTGACTGGTTTTAATTTGAGCAACCTGTCCTAGTGAGAAGTGTCCCTGCCTGTGGTGGGGGTTGGAACTAGATGTTCTCTAAGGGCCTTTCCAACCTAAACCATTCTATGATTTTTGTCCTCCACCAGAAGCAAAAGCTTAAGATATTTATTTATTTATTTGTTATTTGTAGATATTTACTATCTTGACAGCACTTTCACTTATATAGTAACAACTCTGGCTTTGGAAATCACATACCTTTCTCATTATTGTAACAGTGATGGCATCTTTTGTAGTCAAAGAAAAGTAAAATTTGAGTTGAGAGAGCTATTACTGTAACAGTTGTTATGATGTCCTTTGTAGTTGAAGGAAGAGAAAACTGCAGTTGACAGAGCAATAAAATGTTTTGATGCCTTGGTTTCTAGAGTATGTAGTGTGCAAATATTGCAGGGGTCTGCATTTGGCTTTATTAAGAATCTTAAATGCAGAGAACAAATAAAATAAAATCAAGTGGACGATTTTTACTAGTTGAAAAACATAATGCTAGAATACATTCTAAATTTGTAAATATTAAAAAGTATGTTGCAAATTGATTTTTATGTGTTATTTTTCTTTAATAAAATAACAGTTGCACTTTAGAATGGAAGGGGTTTTGGTCAAGTATTTGTAGCTTGTTTGCCAACAGGTAACAGCTATATTTTCAGTGCTGAAAGAGTAGCATTGCTTTAAGGTAAGGGGGAAATATGACAAGAATTCAGTAGACTGCAGCTGTGAACTGAACGGTTAAAAGCAACAGAGGAGCAATATTTTTAGTAGTTCATCCTTTTTGGAGTTAATTATATATATATATGCCCTCTGCTCAGGGTTAAACATGTTATCTTTAATAATGATGAAAACTTACTTTACATGCTTGAGGACTGTCTTCAAAATACTTTGAATTTCTATGTCACCACTTGGATTGTCATACTAAGTTAAAACAAGGCTTGTTTCTATCAAACAGCAACCACAAAGTCATAAACCAGAAAACTAAGAATCTAGTTTTTGGCTGTGGTAGTACTGTGGTGGAAAGTTGAATGGCAATTTCTGTTTGTTTGCTACACCTATTAACTGCAACCGAAGCTTTTACCCAGAACTGCCTTGGTAGATCTGTCTGCTCGCCAGGTTTGCTCCTTTCAGAGGAGTTGTGGTGCTGATGGCCGTTGTTTCCTTTTACAGCTGTGTGTTCAGAGGCACCTGTGCATGAGGAGAAGTTTGTTCTATGGCCTCAGAGCTGGGTGCCAGGGAAGATGGCAGCTGCTCAGAGCTGGCAAAACCCCTCTATCTGCAATACCTGGAAAAAGCTCTGCAACTGGATCAGTTCTTACGACAGACGTCTGCCATCTTTAACAGGAGTATATCCAGGTACTGAAAGCTTTTTTACTTTCCCTTGGGCGTGCCAAGGAAATACAATATTTTTATTATATTGTTCCCAGACAACAGCATATTAAGAATTTATCAGTGAATTGTTCATTAGAAACTCTTCTGCTTTAGAGAAGGAGAAGTCACTTGGGTTGTTCAGCCTAGAGAAGAGGAAATCTAAAAAATACTATTAAATTTAATAACAAATCTTGCATTAGCTTTTTTCTGAAACAAAGCCTTTCTGATTTCTTCTCTCTGATGACCACTAACAGGACCTGAGGGAATGGCATGAAGTTTTGTCAGCAGAGATTTAGGTGGGATACTGGGGAAAGATTCTATATCCAGAGAGTGGTTGGGTCCTGGAACAGGTTTCCCGGGGAAGTGGTCACAGCACCAGCCTGACAAAGTTCAAGAAACATTTGGACAAAACTCTCAGGCAAATGGTGTGATTCCTGGGGCTCTCCTGTGCAGGGCCAGTAGCTGGACTTAAAGATTTTTGTGACTCCTTTCCAACTTGGGATATTCTATGATTGTATGGAAGATTTTGGACTGTGCTTCTCTCATTTCATAGTGATAATACAGTGTGTTACCAGCTCATGTACAAATTAGTACAATGCTTTAAAGCTCTTTTTGGTAGCTGAGTGGCCAAAGCTTTCTTTGTCTGCAAAAAGTAGGATGACGAAGCCCTAAGGAGATTTTCAGGGATGCTTACAGCCTTTAGTCATAAAGAAAATGGAAAGACTATTGTCAGATGCAGAATTTGTGTCAGTTGTAGCAATGAGGCATCATCAAGGTGTGTTTCTGTCCCAAAACAATTACATATTTAATCTGATCAGTGTTTTGGAATTGTGGAGTTATGGAACTGGTAACTGAATGGGCAACAGATAACAGATATATTTACAAGCTTGTCATAAGACCCACAAAAGGATTAGAAAACATATATGTACATTTCTCACATGTCTCATATATTGTGCTTCAGTTTGACTTGCATAGTTCATGCTTCTAAAACTAGATACCTAGTTGAAGACTGGAGGTGCAGGTTGATAGCATAGCCAGGCTGGTCTGATGGCTAACTCTTGCTAAGAGGTTCATGGGAGATTATTAACAGCAATATTTCCAATGTGTAAAATTACATCTGAAGCTGTCTCAATTCTCAAACCTTTAGACAAATGCCCATATGTAAGAAAGTTGGATGGGCATCTTCTCTTTTGAGTATTTTCCTGTCATTGTCACTATATTATGGATCTTCTTGCAGTGATGAAAGTGAAGATGGATTGGATGACAATCCTTTGCTGCCTCAGTCTGGGGATCCCCTGATGCAAGTTAAGGAAGAGCCTCCAAACTCCTTGCTTGGAGAGTCTTCTGGAGCAGGGAATTCTGGGATGCTGAACACACATTCCCTGAATGGAGTACTCCAGCCAGGTAGGCATGTACTAGGTTGAATCTCTGCTTTCTTTGGGTTAGTCTGGAAGAGCATTATTTCTTAAGACCTTTATTTTTATTTTTTCTCTAAACAGAACTAAAGTCTGAAAAAGGGAGCTTGTATAATTTTTCCAAACTGAAGAAGAGCAGAAAGTGGCTGAAGGTAAGAATATTGGAAAGAAATGCAGCTGTTGTGGAATCTGTGAGCAGTTATCCACCTAGCTGTTCTCAGTCATTTACCATCAGTCCTGGCTAACCGGGGAGGTCCCAGGTGACTGAAAGTTTGCAAACATGACAATCATTTACAAGAAAAGCTGGCAAGAGGACCTAGGGAACTACAGAACTGTCAGCCTTTCCTTGGTACTCTGTGAAAGGTTGTGGAGCAGATCATCTTGAGTATCATCACACAGCATGTACAGCATAACAAGAGGATCAGGCCCAGCCAACATGAGTTTATGAGAGTCGGGTTCTGCTTGACCAACCTGATCATATTCTGTGACAAAGGTGACCTGCCTAATGGATGAAGGAAAGGCTGTGGATGTCTGTCTAGACTTCAGTAAAGCCTTTGACACCACCTGCCACGGCATTTTCCTTGACGAGGTGGCTGCTTGTGTTTGGGTGGGTGCGTGGTTTACCAGGTGAAAAACTGGATGGCTGGGCCCAGAGAGTGGTGGTGCCTGGAGTTACATCCTGCTGGTGGCTGGTCACCAGTGGTGACCCCAGGGCTCAGTACTGGGCCTGGTCCTGTTTATTGTCTTTATCAGTGATCTGAATGAAGGGATCAAACACACCCTCAGTCACTTGCAGACAAGTTGGGTGGGAGTGTTGATCTGCTGGAGGGCAGGAAGGCTCTGTAGAGGGATCTGGACAGGCTGGATCGTGGGCCAAGGCCAATTGCATGAACTTCAACAAAGTGAATGTCCTGCTCTTGGGTCACAACAACCCCATGCTGCATTACAGGCTGGGGGAGGAGTGGCTGTAAAGCTGCCCAGGAGAAAAGGACCTGGGGGTTCTGGCTGACAGCAGCTGAACATGATCCAGTGTGTGTGTCCAGGTGGTCAAGAAGGCAAACGGCATCCTGGCCTGGATCAGCAATAGTGTGGCCAGCAGGACCAGGACAGTGATTGTCTCCCTGTACTTGGTGTCATGGTGAGGCCATGCCTTGAACCGTGTGTCCAGTTTGGGCCTCTCACTGTGAGAAAGACATTGAGGTGCTGGAGCAGGTCCAGAGCAGGGCAGTGGAGCTGGGGAAGGCTCTGGAGCACTAGTTTTAGGGGGAGCAGCTGAGGGAGCTGGGGGTATTAAGCCTGGAGAAAAGGAGGTTTGGGAGGAACTTTTTTGCTCTCTACAGCTCCTTGAAGGGAGATTGTAGTGAGGTCAGGATGAGTCTTTCCTCCCAAGTAACAAGCAGTAGGGCAAGAGAAATGTCCTCAAGTTGTGCCAGGGGAAGTTTAGATTGTATATTAGTAGAATTTTCTTCACTGGGAAGGATGGTCAGGCATTGGAACAGGCTCCCCAGGGAAATGTTGGAATCACTATTCCTGGAGATGTCCAAAAGGCATGTGGATATGGTACATGGGAATGCAGTTTAGTGGTGGACGTGGCAGTTAGTTTACATTCAGAATCTGAATTAATTTTAGTACACTGTCCAAATTAAACTAATCTGTTATAAAATGTATTAAATGGAGATTTGAGACTTGACTGAAAATTTGTTTTTAAGTTGAACTCAGTACAAGGTCTCAGTGAGGATGGCAGAAGAGAGCGGAATGGTGGCTTTATGCCATCTTTGCATTTTCACTGTATTGTAGCCATCTCAAGTTAGCAGAGACATCTTGCTGAGAGGTCAAACAAGAGCCAATCTTGCAGAAACTGATGCAGGTAGAAGTGGTAGAATAGTGGGACAAACTCCAAATGGGGTAGGGAAGCACCTGCAGACCACACATCACAAAATGCCCCTGCTGTTATCCTGGCTTTTCCCACTGCTGCTTTTCTGAGACCACAAACAAAGTGGACTAAAATTATATAAGTATCACAAACTAACAGAAAACTACTTCCCTCCAAATCAGAAAATGTGTATTGAATTCACTGCTATGCAGGTCTGCTCCTCAGAAAACTATTTTCTATGAGTCATTTTAGATGGACACTTTGTAAGTGCTACGTATTATTGTTGGGCCAGACCCACACCCCTTTATTAGGTCCGGGCTCAAGAGTGCTTTGCATAAATAAACAATTCAGCACAGGGATCTGGGATTGTTAAATTAGTTCCCATTTATTCTTGTTAGAGTATCCTCCTGAGTGATGATTCCAGTGACACAGAATCACCAAGTGATGAGGATGGAGAGGAGGAAGAAGAATTTTCGCTTTCAAGGGAGGAACTTCACGATATGCTGCGATTACACAAGTATAAAAAATTGCATCAAAGTAAATATAGCAAAGACAAAGAGGTAAAAAGACAGAATTTTTTACATTTCCTTGATTTTTATACTTTCCTTTAACTGCATTATTTCAACTGCTCTTATGTTTTTTATCAAAACTCATAATTTGGTGGACTGGAAAATACACTCTTTGGAAGACAGTAACTGTCTAACGTCACTTTTAGACAAGGATTATTTAATCAATTCCATACATAGAGTGAAGGATGTGGTCAATCTGTCAGGGATGTATGTAACTTAGTAGTGGCCCATGTTATATATATGTAGCTTCCACAGTGCTCTGTCCCAGTCACTAGAGCAAATATTGTGTGTTAGAACACAAGATTTGGATGATATATATGGAATGTGTGTGAAAATGGAGATGCTGCGAGTTAAAATTCTAATACAGGTAGTAACTGCTATTCAAGTGTATTTATATCATCATTGAAGTGATGAATAGTAAGGTGATGTTTACAGTCTTGAAAGGGAGTGCCTAGTTTACTACCTTGTCATTTTGACAATCTGAGTGTTCAAGTTGCTTGTCCTTGTGGAAATCTTTTAAATGCCTTTTCTTTAAACCTGTCCTTTTACATCCTTTGGAATGAGAAAGTAAAACATATATGTAATTTGGGAATGCAAGCAAAACAAATATTAGGTCCATAATTGGACCTCTTCATGTAATGTATTGTCTTGCTGGGCAGCACTCGTATGGAAAAGACAGAGCAGTATGTTTTGAAAGTGCTTTCACTGCCTGCTCTTCCCTCTTACTTAACCAGGTGGGCTCCATTCCCAGTGCAGAACTTGGAGGCCCCCTGGGTGCAGTGGTTTCACTGCAGACACCCTCTGATAGTTGATAACAAATGCAAAATATGGAGAAGTGCATGCTTCCTGATCTCTTCTTTATGTTGAGGATCTGAGCTTGTTTAGGGCAGTCTCTGTCACCTGCTGACTTTCACCCTTCAGTTGCAGCAGTACCAGTACTACAGTGCAGGGCTGCTCTCCACCTACGACCCCTACTATGAGCAGCAGCGACACCTGCTAGGGCCCAAGAAAAAGAAGTTTAAAGAAGAGAAAAAAATCAAAGGTAAAGTCACTAACCTCATGCTTTTAAATGGCTGCTGTTTAACTTCTTCTCTACGTTGTTTCGTTTGACTGAACATAAATGTTCAAATCTTGTGGGTTTTGCAGGGAAATACCAAGTTCTGAGGAAGAAAAATGTCAGAAAATATTGTGCTTTATCATCTGGCTTCTAGAAAGCTAGGGTGAAAAAAAAGGTGTGACTGGAGAGTTCATGGCTTAATATTTTCTTTGTGGACCTTATTCAGTGGTTTGGAATCCATAAACATTGTTTCATATCATGGTCCATTTACTCAAAGAGTATTTTGAAAACATGATAGGTCCTTGAAAAGTGTAAGAACTTAGACACCTGCTGGTTGTTCATGAATATGTAGTTTTAGTGATCAGGAAGTTACAGGGGGTAAGAGTGTTTTCCGGAAAATAGACGGAACTCAGAGTTGATGTTTGATGTCAGTTAGAATAGAATTGTATCTCTGATGTAACAGCTGGAGTTTCTGAGATGCACATTTTCCAGGAAGTAGAGTTTCCTTTCTTCTTTAGGCTGGCAGTAGTTGTAAATCTGTAAGGAAGCAGAGAAGGCTATAAACTGTCAGAGTAAGGTGAACTCTTCATGCAAGTACTTAAGTTTGAGATTTGTTTTAAAGGGGTTATTTCTGGCTGTCTTCCTTCGTTTTTGAAAGTTCCTTTAACTGTGGTGTTTTTTTCCTTCACTAATCTTGCAGCATTCATAATTTTGCATACTTACAGTGAACATTTTTAATATCTGATAACAGTATCAGTGTCCTCTGAAAGCTGGTTTGACATGACAACATGCCAATCTCTTTCAGTGCAATCTTGTCTTTGCTGAGAAGTTTGCTTTGAGACTTACTGTACCAAATGATAATGTTGTCACCTTTAAATGTCTTACCTTACTTGTCTTTACGTAGAATTTTGCCACAAAGCAAGAAATGTTACACCAAGTCCTAGACATTTTAACTCTCAAGGCATGTTTCCCTGGGTGGAAGTAATTGCATTTCACCTTTCTATTAAACAGGAAAATCTTTCCATTATAAAGTAATGAGGAAAAATCTAATAGTGTAAATTAATTGTACAAGAATTGGCAAACATGAATAAGTTTGGCTTTTTTGTTGGTTCCACATATAAATTGAGTAGGAGAATTTGCTCAGGAAAGGTGCTTGATTAAATGTGCCTCAAAAATAGAAATGTATTTTTATGGTTGTTGTTGCCATGCAGGCAAGTTGAAAAAAGTAAAGAAAAAGAGGAGACGGGATGAAGAGCTCTCTTCAGAGGAGTCACCACGACGTCACCATCACCAGGCCAAAGTTTTTGCCAAGTTTTCCCACGACACACCACCACCTGGCTCCAAGAAAAAGCATTTGTCTATTGAGCAGCTTAATGCACGTCGGCGGAAAGTGTGGCTTAGCATTGTTAAGAAGGAATTGCCAAAGGTGAGGTGGGCTAATGGCAGTAGATCAGTGATGAAAGTGACGAAAAGGAAATGGAGAATTAACTTAGGGGGGGTACTTGACTCTTGAAAAAACAGAGTAAGTAAGTAAGTAAAGTACCACCTGACTTTTTTAGTGGTCATTAATGAGCTAACTGGAATTCTGTAATCTGTAAGCAGTGTGTAATTGAAATATCACCAGTGGTACCTACATGGATCGTGCAGTGCTTTGCCATGGCTTTTCAACCCTTGGCAATGAAAAGTGCAGTAAGCTCTAGCAGCTACTCACACTCATCTACAGGATGGCAGTATAGAGCAAACCAGTATCTAGGTTTACAGTAAAGTTCAGAAAAGGGATGTTTCAGTTACAGCACTTGTTTTTCAAACCTCGCCTCAGAAGCAGACTAGGGAAAAGTGTTTGTATCATTTACAGGACAAGCTTCAGGCACATTTGAAACAGAAGGCTGGGTTCATTGTTGGTAGTTTTCTGAGATGATCAGAGTGGACATTAGAACCTGCTTTTTGAAGCTCCCAGTTAACAGACTTTGAATTCTAGGAAGTTACAAGTCATGATTGTATCATCCTTTATGAACTTAAAAGCCAAACAAGGATATGAGCAGTGAGAGAGACCATATTTTTTCAAAAGATTAATGTTGATCATGGGAAGAACATAGGATCCACATAAATTCTTAACATCTTTGGGAAACAGTGGAAAATGTTGTTTGCTTTAGAGATAAAAATGGAATCAGAGAACCCTGCTTTGCAACAGTAAGTAATTAAAAAAACAGTTGTGAAAAAGGAGGTGTTTTGTATGCTTCCTTCAGGATTTGGAATATATTTATATACACCTTCAGTAATTTAAGGATGAAAAGCTGTTTCAGTCAAAATGAAGAATACTTACAGTACTTATTCTCAATTATACAGTGGTGTGCATGACTGAAGTTGACACATGTACCTGCTGAAGACTAGACAGTACTTTTTAAAATACTGTGAAGCCATTACCCTTTAACTAATTTAAAGGTTGTGTTCTTTTACAGGCATATAAACAGAAAGCTTCAGCCCGTAACCTCTTCCTAACCAACAGCAAAAAGGTAGGTGGTGTTCAGTTTCATACTGTTCCTCCTGCTGGATGTAATAAGCAATCTGTGACCTCTTCATGTTTCTTCAGTTTCTTACAATACTGACTATACTAGCAGGGCAGTATAGGAGAAAGCACAGTATACAAGTAATTGTGATTTATTATAAGGCTTTTTGTTTTTTAGTTGTGTCGTTTTGTTTCATAAGCAACAGATGAAACAAGCAGCATGAGTTCCTTTCATGAGATCTTTCTGGCTTTTGAAAGATTTAGTCTGTACATTTTAAATTTATTGATCTAGTGGCTTTGGTACACTTTGACTTTTGAGTTGTCCATCTGTCCACTACTTAAAGCTTACTGGGTTTAAGCATTCTGGTTGAAATCAAAGGGGCTCTTGGAATATGAAGTGCTTTAATTTAGATAAATATGTAGAGGACCTGAGATTAAAAATAGGGCAGTTTTCACCTTAAGTGATTGCAAAAGCAATCCATCTTCTCATCAGTCTTCTCTGAGAACCAGCATTGTTTCTACCTAGAGAGCTTCACTTACAAACACTGGGTAACAGCTTTCTGAGCACTTTTCAAGGGTTATGCTCAAGTGTCTGATTCATTTATATGGCCTACTGATGGAAAGACAATCAAGTATATGACTGAGAAAATGTGATGTAGAAAATTTCCTGTTCTGTATATACATTATTGAGAAAGGGAGCATATTCTATGTAAGGGATGCAGAAAATGGGACTTGCTTGTATGATTTAGAAACTTGGCCAGTAGGATTTACATCTTTTAAAGTTTCACTTTTTTTTCCTTCATTTTGTTCTATCATTTGAAGTCTGTGTGTTAGAATTGTTGATGTGCAAATTTTACTGGAAGAAAAAAACTGTCACAAACTAAAAATCCCAGCAATTTTGATCATTATTACAATGACACCAAATTATTTCTACTAGAACAAAAAAAATTACATTTTCTTATGCTTCATGAAATAGTAGCAAATTTGTAGAATGCTCCCTCACTTTTCTGTGTGTTCATGTGAACAGGATTGTGTTCCACCAATACTGCTATTGCAATATTCTTAAGTATATTCTTATTGAAAAGTAAGAAAATAACCCCAGAAAAGTGTCAAGAAATAGGTGAGTTAGAGCTGTAGGCAAGCCTTGAATTTTGTTCTTCTGAGTCCCTTTCAAGGACCTGTCCATCAGATCAGTTTTTTAAGTATTGCACCATGCTGAAACTGTCTTCAGATTTTGTCTTGTCCACTCTCTCAGAATTTTTTTGGAAGATTGCATCATCTTGTGCCATTTCAGAAACACTGCTGAGTAAAGTTTCAAAGTTTTTTCTCTTTTGAAGTATCAGACTTGGTTATAATGAAACCTGTTATTGTTTATTGCTGGCTTTGTTTACAATCTTCCCATTTTCCCACTGTTCCCAAATCTTCTTTCCCTCTAGCTTGCCCACCAGTGCATGAGGGAGGTGCGCAGAGCTGCTCTCCAAGCACAGAAGAACTGTAAGGAAACCCTACCACGAGCACGTCGTCTCACCAAGGAGATGCTTCTCTATTGGAAGAAGTATGAGAAGGTGGAAAAAGAGCATCGGAAACGAGCTGAGAAGGAGGCTCTGGAGCAACGCAAGCTGGATGAGGAGATGAGAGAGGTACAGCAAAATCACAGATTGCTGATACTTAATGTGCTGAGGACACACAGAAGTGACTGGATAACTTGAGTGCCTAAATCCAAGCCATGAAATTCAGTTATTTTTTTCTGTTTCAGTGCTATTCCACAAATCACTTCTGCTATCTTATTTTTCTTTACGTAATTATTCTAATGTTAACAAGAGGTGATTAAAAAAGAAACCCTTCAAACTGCATAAATTCTTTATAATTGAGTGAAATTGAGGAAGGAATTAGAGAAGCAGTGCATGTCTCATGGACATACACAGGTCAGTGTTGGTAAGGGCCAATGGTTTGTGATGGTTTGTACATCTTTCTGGGTCCAGAAGGGAAGACACTTTCATGTACATTGAATTTTTTTCCTGTTCATTTTTTTCCCTACTGTAAGCTGATACTGTAATTTATGTGTGGGGCACAGATTATTTCTGTGCTTGTTTTTCTGTTGGCCAACTAGCAACTTCCTGAACTCCATTACAGAGTAAAAGGGATTGAATTTGAGAAAGTTTCCTTGTAAAAGCTCTCTAGTGAATTTGTGGTTGTTACTTTAGGTGTGTATACCTTATATGAGGAAAGATTGAATCTTTAGAATGCCTTATATTTAGTTTTATGCTTAAATTATGCTCGTATTTTTTGTGTTCCTCTCTTTCTTGCAAATTCATAAGGATTTTACGAAGTTTTCTGCTCACTTAGGTTAATAGGCAGATTTTAACTGTTGCATTTTTTTGCCATAGCCTAAGGGTGAACAGAACTTCTGCAAGGTCCTGCTGAATGCTGAGTAATGATAATATCTCAGCTGTATTACCTATTGATGTATTTCTTGTTCCCTACCATAATTTCCTCTACTAATAAGTAAGAGAATGTGGGGGTGAGGTTGCCATAAGGGCATTTCTTGATTGCCAAGTTCCTTTACTATAGAAGCACCTTATATAGAAGAATATGTAGAAGAATATATAGAATATATTAATATATTCTTCTCTTATATAGAAGAATAGCACCACTAAAGTCGTGCTATTTTTTGTTGATATTTTAATTTTTCAGTATAAACAAAACTTTTAAACTTTCTTATATTAGATTATGGTGGGTTCTGTCATGATTACTGAATTTAAAAAAAAAATCATTTACAACAGTTTTATATTTTAATATAGATATTTATGGAGTTGGTCAGTGTTCTTATATGCAACTAATAATGTAGCACTTAGCAAAGTGATGTGCTTAACGTAATCTAATTACTTGTGATACATTACTAGATTTTTTTGTTCGTTTGTTTAATTATATTTTTAACATTGAACTCTTGTGCTGTCTCTTTCTCCCCTTCTTCTGTTTTTTGTAAATGCTCTTCTCTTAGGCTAAGAGGCAGCAGCGCAAACTTAACTTCCTAATCACACAAACTGAATTATATGCCCATTTTATGAGCCGTAAACGAGATATTGGACACGATGGGATACAGGAGGAAATCCTGCGTAAACTGGAAGACAACTCTACCCAAAGGCAGATTGATATTGGTGGAGGAGTAGTGGTCAACATAACCCAAGAAGATTATGGTAAGTGGTTCACCTACAGTCCTTTCCTTGCACTCTTTTGAAATTTACTGTACTCTCTGTGTTATCGTACAGACTTAACAATTTGAAGTGCAGCATCCTTCTCTGCAAGAAGGACTACTGCAATTATTGGAATTTATCTGTGTGTTTGGGTGTTTACTGCTGCAGAGCTCTAACATGGGTATGGTATTTTCAGATAGCAACTATTACAAGGCGCAAGCTCTGAAGAATGCTGAGGATGCTTACCAGATTCATCAAGCCCGGGTATGTATTTTTTGGATCCTTGAAGTATAAGAGCAAGCAAAGTAATTGGCAGAGGCCACAGTAGCAGGATCTTTCATAGCAGCCAAGTCAAATAGGTTAATCCAGGGGCCAGATTTGAATTTAATTCCATTGACACATTTTGTGCTAAACAAGTAGAAAACCAGAGTACAAAGATTTGGGCTATAGAAACAGGCTCATTTTCTCTTAGCTTCTGGCGAGTATCTTGTCTTAACGTGAATTGTAAAGCCTTTTACACTACAGTTTTTTGATAAGTTAATATACTCACCATCTTACGCATACCCTCCTCTTCCTCTTCAGACCAGATCATTTGATGAAGATGCAAAGGAGAGCCGGGCAGCTGCTCTACGGGCTGCTAACAAGTCTGGTACTGGCTTTGGAGAGAGCTACAGTTTAGCAAACCCATCTATCCGAGCAGGAGAAGATATTCCACAGCCCACCATTTTCAATGGAAAACTAAAAGGTTATCAACTGAAGGGCATGAATTGGCTGGCCAACCTCTATGAGCAGGTATATTAGTACATCTTGCAAATTTTTATAACTTCTGGGATTATTTAAGTCATTAGAGTAAAGTTGGCCAAAAGAATCTACTGTTTTTAAGAATAGTTGATTTTTAATGTATTTGGAAGAAAGGAAAATAGTAGATAGGCCACGTACCGATGTTCTCGATTATTTAGGACGTAACAGCTTTGAATGGGGCATTGAGTTCAGTATTCTTTGCATTGTTTATACAACTGTTTATCACTTAGATTACACATGGAGGAGACATTTCCTGCTTGAAGTTGCATACTCTTTCAGGCTTGGGTCAGCTGAAAAACTGCAGGCAGTCTTGTCCTTGCGAGTGTGCCCAGGTCGCAATGGGATCATGAAGTGCAAAGAGGCTTAGGGGAAAAATTAGACTGAGAGATCAATGAAATACAGTTGAGATCAGTTACCTCTCAGGAGCAGATGTAAGAGGTGATAAAGTTTCAGAGTGTCAGAGTTGTTACAGTGGGGCTGTTCCCACTCAATTCAGTAGCAACTGTTCTGCCAGTTCTTTGTAGATTAAAAAGTAGTAAAGCAAAGATGTTCATTTATGGATCTTTTGCAGGGCATCAATGGGATTCTGGCAGATGAAATGGGTCTGGGTAAAACAGTACAAAGTATTGCTCTCCTTGCACATCTGGCTGAGGTAGGTGGATTATAGCTTGTTCCTGGGTAGTATGCTTGGTAGAAGATGCATACTTTTCACATGTTGGAAATGAATTTTGGATTATAAAGCTTAAGTGTCTTAAAAGGTATTTTATACATTGTTTTCAGGTGGAACCATTGAAATAGTTTTAAATATGTGTGTCAGTTTTTGTTTGTATAGGGTTTTCATTTATTGACAGAGTAATATTTTCTCACTTGCACTGAATGTAAAAGCCTCAGGAGAGAACAAATTGTATACTTGATGGTTCACTGAGTTTTACAGATCAAAGTGCTTAGATTGTGAGCTTTGTGGCAATTAGCATTAATTTCCATATTCTAGTGGGTTTTTTTAGGAAGCATAGTGATTCTTCTGTGCCAGGGCAGACAAACAAAACAGAATAAGCAACAGGAGCTTACTTCTTCATGCAGAAGTAGATATATTTATTTCAAAAAATAAAGGTCTTGATTATAATCCAGTCACTTGCCCTAACTAGAAGATATCAATGAATTGATACTAGAAGCAGAATTAGCTGCACTAGTGACCAAGTGACAGTTGTTTGCATTTCTTTATGTTACTGGTACTTTTGCACAAAATACTGCAAAAGTGTGCAGAGCTGAAGGTTCTTGAGCTCATCTGTGTGGAATACAGAAGGAATAACAAGATCAGCTTGTCTTCCTCTGACGCTGCACTTTGAGGTTTTTGGAAAGTTAAATAGGGCTTTATTCTTCTGCTTCTCCCTTATGAAGTCCAGCTTGTAACTGCTAATATATTAATGAATCAACTCAGTTATTCGCCAGAGAGTGCTGTAATTGGTGATGTGGCAGAGCAAAGATTTCAATGGCACCTGAAGTTCTTTTTCTTATCAAAATGACAGGGGCTGTTTGTAACATGAAGGTGGCAACTCCCTGAAACAAAGGAGTTTGTTGTGGAAAAAACTTTGCTGTTATGAAATAAGTCTTGGTTAAACATTGGATCTTCTCTGTTTGATTTTGTATCACCCTGCTGTGCTGAGAGAGTTTTGCTATGTTGCATACAGTTCCCTCTCATGTAGCCATTGTCATTTAGTAGATGTAAAGCCATATCAAATCATCTCTATATTACTTCCCTTCAATTATTTTTTTAAATTTAATTTTTTATATGTTTTCCAGAGAGAGAACATCTGGGGACCTTTTTTAATAATTTCACCTGCCTCTACTCTGAACAACTGGCACCAGGAGTTTGCCAGATTTGTACCTAAATTTAAGGTAATAAGCATATCTGAGGAAGTTCTTTCTGTTTTCTCGAGAGCAAACCATTTTGTTCTCCTGAGTTCTGTATAACATCTGGGTGCTTACTAACCTTGGAATATGAAACTCTGTAATGAACATGGTCCTGGTATTTTTTTCCATCATTCTGTTTTTTTCTGGAGTGTTTAGTTATCTAGGACTTAAAAATATTCATACTTTAATCACATGACTTTCATTTTGCATCAGCTTAAAGACACCTCAGTAAGGAACTGTAGCAGGTCAGCAAGTGGATATATCATTTTAATGGGCCTGGCAGCAGAACCAAGAATTATATACCAAGTTTATATAAATGTCTTTAGGGTTAGAGCTGTGTTTTCAGTCATTCATATGAATTTGAGTCAGATAAAGATTATATGTGAATAAACCCTAAACAGATAAGAGGGAAGCAAAATGCAGTTATTACAGAAAAATAGAAGAACCATGGGCATACAATTAATAATCAAGAAAAAAGAGAGAAGTGAAGTACAAATAGATAAGAACAAAAGGATTGGAAGAAAACAAATGGAGTTTTTCAGATATATTGTGAATGTGAAAACAGTAAATAGAAATAATAAATAGTAAATAGGAAAGCAAGAACCTGTCAGTTACTGAAAAACAAGCTGCTTACCTGTCCCCCAGTGGAAAGTATTGGAGTGTTGCAAAAGAAAATTTTAAAAGAAATGTGCACTGCTAAAACAGTAAAAATTTCCGAATTCAGGATAGACGAAAGTATCAGAAGCTTGCAGTTACATCTGCAAAGAGGAACAGATCATAGTTTTAAGTATTTGGGTTGTTAACATAGTAACCTTTGATATGAAGAAGTCTTGATTGGTTTTTTTTGAAACATCAGATTTTCCTTTTTACAGAAAACAGTAGAAGACACCTGGTTATGAGTAACCAGTATAACAGTAACATCAGGCTAATTGTTTGAATGTCTTGGCTACTTAAAAAAGTACAAGGAAAAAACTTTGAATGTATTACTATAATACATATATTATATATATTATACTTGATTTTTTGATCTGGGGCCGGGAAAATTAAAGGACTTAGCTTTTACCAAGTAGCTTGCTGTGGAGATCCCTGATGAGACTGTATGTTGGTTGTGGTGTTGTGTAGTTTGAGGTATCTGTATGAGAAGTTGTGCTAGAGCATAGTTGGATACTGGATTATTCAAATAACTTGTATTTTGGAGTAAATTGGCATTGCCAGGCCTTTAAAGCAACTAATGAAGAAACACAAACACTTGTGTTATTGAGGAGGTACTCAAAAGAAAAAAAAAAAGACAAGACAACCTAAAAATAATCCATTCATGTCTTTTCATAGCCCAAAATAATAGGGACTCTTGATTAGAAAACTTGAGAGCTGTTGGCCATTGTATCTGCTTTCTCTCACTTCTTTGATCAGTTCATCGTATAGAATAAGCAAGCAACTGTTTAGGCTTTCTCAGTCTTAGGAATGAAATACAGCAAATGTTTGAAAAGTGCAGTCAGGATGCTTGTGAAAAGATAGCTTTCGCTTTTTTGACTTAAACCCCAAACTGTTTATATCATTGTATAACTATTCTTTGGCATGCTGATCTTATTGCATGCTAATGTTTACCTCATCCATGAAACAAAACATATTTTAAAAAGAAGTTTTCTAAACTTACTGTCACATGTTTGCAACTTCAATCAATCTTTTTCAACCAGTTTTGTTTCTCCCTCTGATCATACAGAAGTGTGCAGTCAATTCTGCTTGTAGTAAATCACAGTGAATTTATGTCTATGACAGAATATGTAAACTAAAAGCAAATCACTTTTCAATCAGCCTGGCTGTTTTACAAGTGTCTTTATTTCAGAATGGTAGGAAAAGTATTCAGTTAAAGGCTTTTGGAATCTGTCAGTTGAAATTGTAAGACTTTTCACCACCTGAGAAAGCAGCATTTTGACTCTTTCCCAGCCCTCCCAGTCTCAGCTGACTGTAAGTCCTTCCACCAGGCAGGAGATGGCAGTACAATGTTATTAACCAGTGACAGGAGTCAGTGCTCTGCCAAGGTCTGAGTAATAGAACCCTTGCAATTTTGAACTGTAGATACAGTTTAACAGATTTCTCTGGCTGTTGTGCTTGCTTTTAAAATTGTTGTGTTAAATATATCCAGGCAGACATTTTAACTTCATCTCAGATTTTGGGGGTCAGTTCTGAAACAGAAAACCAGCAGAACTATGGGAGTTGTTAAACAGGCAGCAACCCCTCTAGTCCTCTAGGTTTAACTATAGCAGTTAGGAGTGCAAGTCTCTTTCTGCTATAAGCAAAGTATCATTTTTAGTTTTTAGAAAAACCTGACTAGAAGGTTTGTGCTCAATGCTAATGGGCATTTTTAGATTCTTAGCATTCTTGGATCAGGCTAAGTTGCTTGATACCTTTGCCTGGAATGCTCTTTTTCGAAGTATTTTTAAATGCTTTCTGATTTTTCTCAGTGGTAAAAAAGTTAATTTCCTATTTTGTTGTTTTGGAGAAAGAGGTATGTCATTTTGTAGACTACAGACTATAAAATTCTAGAGCTGATATCGTTGTTTGAAAATAATGTCTATTTTTTTTTTACTGTTTCAGGTGCTACCTTACTGGGGAAATCCCCATGATAGAAAGGTGATCAGAAAGTTCTGGAGTCAGGTAATGCCAGCTGATGTGTGCTTTGACTGTCTTTCTTTATGCAGAGTAAACCAGAAACTGTAGAAACATCACCAAACTAAACTAATGTGTGGATGCAGAGTTTCTTCATTAAGAAATTTTCATTAAGATAGTGAGGTGGAGGACTTCACTTGTGCTGAAGAGCAGTATGATACAGGGCAATTCAATGGAGTGTGGAGTTCAGATGAAGAGCTAGAGCTCTCTAAATGAAGCAGGAAGGTTCAGTGTCAAGTACTATTTATTCTGTTTGAGTAACCTAACTCAGGATGCCCCAGTCCAGAATTGCTGCTGTTCTGTTGAGATTGTTCCTTATTTAACAACAGCATTTTGTAGGGTTCAGTATCCAGGTCTTGTCTTGCATGTTTAGATGTGTCTGAAATTGTTCAGGGGCTGAAGTCCAGGTCCACCAGTTGAGTAACTGTGATATAATTAATTTTAAAAGTCAGCTGAGGAAAATGCAATAGTAATGAGAAGATTGTAGAACAGAAGTCTGAAATGACAGTGAACTCTTGACAGTGTATTGACATTATGTGGACATTTGTTTCTCCTTTTGCGGTTATAGAAGACATTGTATACTCAGGATGCTCCTTTCCACGTGGTAATTACCAGTTACCAGCTGGTAGTGCAGGATGTGAAGTATTTCCAGCGAGTGAAGTGGCAGTATATGGTGCTGGATGAAGCACAAGCACTCAAGAGTAGCTCCAGGTAATAAACTAACTGGAAACAAAATCTTTTCTGTGGATCAGGCTCTTGGAGGAATATCAAGAAAGCATCAAGAGAACACAAATTGATAGAAGTTAAAATTGATACACATAACACCCCTTTAAATAGCTAACCTAGTTAAATATCTACATAATTTTCTGACACTTGATTGATCCATTATGGTTTTTTGCATTTAGATTTTCCAAATATGTAAAATGTAATTAAAAGTTGGCTCTGGAGCAGAAACTTGTATGGAGCACAGGACAGTTAAACAAAACAGTGTGAAATGCTGTTCACTTTGCTTCCTGACTACTCACTGAATTCTGCCTGGTGAATGGTCTGTAGTGTTTAGCTTATATTGCTTATATTGGCTTCATTAAATGCATTATTTTGATTCCTTATTCAGTGGCACTTGCAGACAAGAATGAAGGTCAGAACCCCATGAGTACTGTTGGCTGCAGTAAAGCACAATCTGTGTCATGAGACTCTATGCCAGAAAATTTTCTGGTTTTTGGTTTTTTTTTTTTTTTAAGTAATGGATTTGTCTGTCTTTATTTCTGTAATTGCGTTCCCATAACCTTTGTCCAAGTTGCCACTGTATGCAGTAAGTTGAGGACTGCTTTATATGCAGGCTCATTCTGACCAAAGTTTGTCTCTAGAGCATTCTTGAGAAACCACCCCTCTAAGAAGATTTTAATGTATAGCTCAGCACTCCTGCCACAGTAACCTATATGCTTCCTCTTGTAAAGTCTGAAAAACACATGACATTCTGATTCCAAGTACCTGTTTCTTTTGGAAAGTTAATTGTTCTGGTAATGAGATTTTATTAGTAAGCATTTGTTTTTAAAATGAGTAAAAAAGATACTTAGAAAAATAAAATAAATTACACTTTTTTTTTTCTTTTTTTTTTTTTTAATTGGAAAAAGACTACTTTTTCCTGTAGTTGTCTTGTGAAAGACTGGTGAGCAGCTGTAATAGTTTTGTCCAGTACTTCCAAAGATCATTTGGGAAACTCACTGGAGGCAATTGGCTTTAAAATACCTTATGTATTTCATATCATTCTGCAGTTTTCTCTAGAAATGATTTTTCTTGCTTTTATTCACCAGTGTTCGTTGGAAGATCCTACTGCAGTTCCAGTGCCGAAACAGATTGTTGTTGACTGGGACCCCAATCCAGAACACCATGGCTGAGGTATTTGGGAGCTCACAAGAGTGGATTTTCTTTATAACGAGAATACATACTGAATACATGTGAACAGCTGAGAAACCTCTTGTATTTGTGGGATTGTGAAATCATGCTTGTAGCAAACCACTGGCAAACAAATGTGGATCAGCCCTGGGAGGGAGAAGTATGGAAACTTGCCACACATACAAATAGAAGTAAAACTAAAGATATTTGAAGTAATACTTAGATTACAGGATGAAATTTAATTCTAATGACTTTTCCTTTTGTTGGCTGAAGTAATAATGATGTGTTTTTCACTGCTTCCTAATGGGGTTTGGTTAAGTTGATATTTGTGTCATTTTGGGGGGATCCAGGAAGAAAATGCAGCTGGGGTTTTATTTAGTTTTGCCATGTCTCCTGATCTAGTGAAGTGATTTGGCTTACAAAGAGCTGCAAGATTTTGGGATCCCAATGACAAAATGACTTTTGCTAATCCAATGTTTTCTCTTCTCCTTTTAGCTGTGGGCCCTGCTGCATTTTATCATGCCAACACTGTTTGATTCCCATGAAGAGTTCAATGAGTGGTTTTCTAAGGACATAGAGAGCCATGCAGAGAACAAATCTGCTATTGATGAGAGTGAGTGCAGTGTGTAACTGCTGTAAATTTTATATGACGAATCTGTTGCCTTTTCAAACCAATAATGGCTTAACTTTCTATGAGATGTGGCATCTAAAGCAGGGGATGAATATTGGAATTGGAACATTATTGGATTGTTGTCAATAGTTTATGTTAAAGTTTGTTTGACTGTAATATATTATATGAATAGAAAAGCAGTGTAGCACAGCACTCATTTAGAAAAAGAAAAATCAACAGAGAAATATCAGCTCTAAGATGTAAGAATTCACATGGGGGGGAAGCAGATGAGCAGTAAGGGACTTAATGTATCCATTAAAACACCATATAATTTTCTTCTTTGATGAAGCAATTGTTCTTTCTTTCCCTTTATTTCAGACCAGCTATCTCGCTTGCACATGATCCTGAAGCCTTTCATGTTGAGAAGAATCAAGAAGGATGTGGAAAATGAACTGTCAGATAAGGTGAGAAAAAGTATTTTCTAGAATGAGTACTACAGCTGTATTGTCATAGCTCTGTTCTCTGATCTGGTTTTTTGCAAACTCTTGTCTGTCTGCATACCTGAAATTTGACTGTAGACTTCTCTTGGACCTTCACTTTCTTGCAGCACATCCCAGCAATGTCATTAGATGTGAATGTAACTGAAGAACCTCTAATTAAACTTTTTTTCTTGGGAAAGCATTTTGTTACCGGTTAAAAATGAAATATCTTTAGTCTTGGTTGACAGAAGTATCCCTAATGGCAGTGAAGGAGATTGATACAGTGATGACTGGGTGATAAACATTTCCAGTTGCCTTTGTGAAGGATTTGGCATGGGTTTAGGTTTTTTTTTTGCTTGCCTGTACAGAGAAATACACAAGTGACAACATCATGCGCTTCTCTCTTGCCAGTCTCTTGATTTCATATGGATGTTAGCAATACTAGATGATCTTGTGGTCAACAGTCCCCAGGTTTTTGCACCATTGGCTGAGAGACATCTGGTTTGTTCTGATGTTCCTATTAATTTCAGTGGACTTCCCACAGACACTGTTGTTGTACGATGCGCCCGTCGCTGTTGCGGGCTCCTGACACTCCTTATTGTGGCTCTAAGTGGGGAACTGTAGAATTGAAGTCAGATTTTAAACTGATCAGCTCCAGGTTTCAGCTGATGTCAGCTTCTTAGGAACCTGTCTGTTTACTTAGTTGTGTTCACATACTTTAAAAGGTCTGTCTCCTGCATCATTACTTCTTCTTAAACACACTTACCAGTTAAGTCCTTTCCAGGTTAGATCCTGAAATGCAGATCTGAATGCAACTGACTATAAATGTTTTTTTTTTTTGAGAAAGTTGTTTTCCTCAAGGTGTGTTTCAGTTTTATGTACACTGATGTAATCATCCTTCATTTTAGAGGTAGAAATGGCTAAATCTTCATTATTGTTTTGCAGATTGAAATTCTTATGTACTGCCAGCAGACAAGTCGACAGAAGCTCTTGTACCAAGCTCTGAAAAACAAAATCTCTATTGATGACCTCCTGCAGTCATCAATGGGCACTACTCAGCAAGCACAGACCACCACTAGTAGTCTCATGAATCTAGTCATGCAGTTTAGGAAGGTAAGGCTATTTTAAATAATAATTTTTGAAAAGTGTGATCATTCATTAGCACAGAACTAAAATACGGTTTCTAGAAAACACCATATTAAAAAAATCTGGCATAGGCAAGCAAGTTTGCATGCAGTTCAGTTGTGTTTCAGATGCAGTGAGCATGATGTTGGGTGAAGAAGAACTTTAGCCATGTGATGTATGCATCTGCTAACTGGTTTGGTTACAAAGGTTGGTTTGGTTGAAGGAAGCCGTTCACCTGGGGAGAAGAGGCAATAGCTCTTACGTGATATTATGCCATATTCAAATTAGAGCAGATGCACTAAAATAACCCTGCAATATTAAGCAATACTAAAGTTTTAGTGGTCGTTGGTCACGGTTGATTTGGGATGTAGATGCTGCATTGGACTAAGTTAATTCCTCCCAGGTTTTGACATGCTCTCTGTCTTACAGGTGTGCAATCACCCAGAGCTGTTTGAGCGACAGGAAACTTGGTCTCCATTTCACATCTCCCTAAAGCCATACCAGATTTCCAAGTTCATTTACCGTCATGGACAGATCAGGGTCTTCAACCACTCACGGGACAGGCAAGCCTATTCCACTTCCTATCCAGTTTAGCTTATTTAGTATTATTACTTACACTTACTTCATTTTTGTAAGTGCTAATTAGCTCCCTTACCTGGTGTACCTAAATGACTTTGGCTGAGCAGTGCATTTCCTTTTAGTCATTCAGCTGTTAAACATCTGATAGAGGTGCTCTTTCTTGGGGGAATCCTAATCACAGAATATCCTTTTTGATTGAGTAAGAAAGCCAGGAAAAGGAATTTAGAGTTGTTGCTGCTGATGTGTAGTAGAATTAAGCTTTAGAAGATTCTTAAAACAAAAAAAAAAACCCGCCTGATTTCCCTTCAGTGAGTTTTCACATTCAAGGAAGCTATCAGTATCTGTCTGTTGCAGCATGATGTAACATGAACATCTGCTAGTGCCTTTTTATGGGCTTTTAATGCTCACCTTGGATGAGGAAAATCTGCCCAAGTGCAGTTTGCTATTTTCTCCAACCATGGCAATTCTTGATTAATTTTAGCTGCATTCAGTTATGAGAAGTGCTGAGGGAAGAGACGAGAGAGACATGTGAAGACAAGATCAGCTTTTCTAAACACATAATACAATTCCACAACAATGGTGTGTCTCAGTGTCAAATTGGCAGCAGTGCTTGTAGGCCGATGATGCTTTCCTTCTACTGCCGTGCAATTCCAGATACTCAGAGCCCTAAAATACTTACAGTGAAGAAGTGAATGGCTACTCTGTATCTTCTGCCGATTGTGTGATTGAACGTGTTATGTGTTAACACCTTCTTACTGATGTAGTTTGGTTTTGTTGCTTTCATTTTCAGGTGGTTACGGGTTTTACTTTCGCCATTTGCACCAGACCACATCCAGCAGTCTCTCTTCCACAGGAGGGGTAGGTTTACAGTCTTGGGAAGCAAGTTGGATTTTAATATGTCTTCTTCAGGGGGAAGGACTGAGAGGCCAGATTAATTAGTTCTCTGGGATAATCTGGTCAGAATTTACTAGAATTTTGTTAGTGTTGGTACATCCATTTCATTTGCTCAGAGAGGAAAGGATGGAAAGCAGCTGGAAGAATTTGTGGATAACTTGTCATTTACTTACTGCTTAATCCTAGTGCAGTATCTTAATTCAATCTGTCTTGTTTTAACTTGCTTCAAGAGATTAGTGCTGCCTTTTTAGTCTAGCGTGAATCTTTCACAGATTCAATTCTAAGAAATCTTGGATTCATTTCAGTACCTTCTGTGTTGAATCTTAAACTGCCAACTTTCTTTCAACTAGAAACTAGATGAGATGCAAGTGACCCAGAATCTGTCAATGAGCAAAAACCCCAGAAAAACTGCTGATCTTGACAGATACAATTTATTATAGATGATTGAATATTTTTCCTACAAGAGCTGATTGGATCACTCAGCTACTGGGATGGGAAAATCTTCAGAAGTGTAAAGTAAGAAAGATACTGGCTGCATTAGTGTGCTGAAATCTGTTAGCATGGACTTCTTCAGTTGGTGTTGGAGCTATGCAATGCACATGGGTGGGCCTGCAAGGCTTTTCCCTGCCAATACCAGCATCTCCTTTTAACCCATTTGACTTCCTGGGTGAGAGGCAGCATGTGAGACAGGCATCCTGAGGTATGCATATTCTGGTCAGTTGTCTGGAAGGTATTTGTTCAAATTTACAAATATGCACACTGTCTATTGATTCTTAGTAAGTGAAACAAGTGTCCTTACTGGCTGCCCTTGAGCCTAGAATATATTTCTCTTCTCTGGTAATTGCCCTTCTCTTGCCCACACTGGAAAATGAACTGGAATGTGGAGTCAGGCAACAGAGATTCACCTTGAATTTTCAGTATTTCTAAAAGATCTAGGTTAAATTAGGATCTCCTATTTACTCACCTAGATTTTTCACGTGTCATAGAATGTGTATCCTGAATTGATGAAATAAATTTAGTTTTCAGCTGTGAGTGTTTGTGAAATGTGTTGGCCTAACTTCAGTATTTCTGTGACCTAGGCATCAATGAAGAAAGCTGTTTTTCTTTCCTCCGGTTTATTGATGTCTCTCCAGCAGAAATGGCAAACCTTATGAATCAGGGACATTTAGCCAGGTGAGGACAACTTTTTTTTCCTCTTTTAGTAATTGCAGGAAAAGTACACGTGTTGTCAGTCATTCCTCTCTAAACCTGTGTTTTTTATGCCTTGTAATATTATCATTTCTCTATCGTTATCTAATACAAGAAAAACTTCTAGAGTGTTCCTCCAGGTCTGTTACGCAATGCAATTTTCATGCCCCTATCACAAGAAACCCCTGTGTTACAAAAAATTGTCATTGTAAATACACAAGGTGGTCAAAGGACAAAAGGAGAGTTTGCTTAGGGTCATGCTGCAGGTTGCTGGCATTATCGTGCACAAAATCCAGACTTTGGAAGGCCTGTTCAGTGCAATTCTTACCAGTTGCACTTGAGCATGTGTTTTAAACACACGTGGAGTAAGCTTGTGCTGTGGTAGTTGTTCTTCAGCCCAGAGCCATATTTCCTACTTTCTACATGTCTTGTTTTTAATGTGGAATGGAATTCTGAGCTGTAGGCTTAGAACTGTGGGTTTATAGCATCAGCTGTATTGTCTTGAAAGGAGAGGTGATCCTTTAAGTTATAGTGTTCTCTGTAAAGGACTCTGAGTCAAGTTAATAGTGGCTGTAAGAAATTTGAGACTAAAAGTAAGTCTTTATTAATAGAGATGTTCTGCTTTAGGGCTTTGTAAGTGATACTGTTTTTTGTTCTGGTTATTTTGAATTACTGTTTCTTGACTGCACTTTAGTAACATAGTTCATATTCCTCTTGATGTGTCTCAATGGTATTTATGATAAATTTTGCATTCATTACACAGGTTGTTATGAATAATTTATATGTAGAGTAATTTATAGAGAAGTCAGGGCAATTTTAAATAGTAGTGGCTAACTGGGGCTTGACCATTTTAGATTTAGTGCTTCAAAGTATATCCTGATTTAATCACTTAGTTAAGCCACCCTAGAAAAAA
The DNA here is from genome assembly GCA_024734555.1 of Trochalopteron elliotii. Classification (NCBI taxonomy): domain Eukaryota; kingdom Metazoa; phylum Chordata; class Aves; order Passeriformes; family Leiothrichidae; genus Trochalopteron; species Trochalopteron elliotii. The sequence continues at coordinate 444,953 of JANPWX010000136.1, forward strand.
TTGAAGTAAGAATAATTTGAAGATGTCTAGCAGAAGTTATTTTCTCTAAGGCAGGACGCTGTAGGCCTGATAGTCTGAAAAAAAAACCCATTTCAGTCAAATAGAGTTATGCTGTAAATATATTCAAGCCTTTCTTTCACAAAGCAGTGAATAAATGCATCTCCTGTGTTTTGTTTCAGATGGTTAGCTCTTTTCCTGTCTCTGAAAGCGTCCTACAGGCTCCATCACATGCGATCCTGGATGGAGACTGAAGAGGACAAAGAGCAGGGGTCATGTTTTCTGAGGAACAGGGATTTCTTGCTTGATGTAAACTTCCCACTCTCTTTCCCTAACTTGCACAGCTGCACTTTGCTGCAGGTAAGCAAAATTTCTGTAATTTGACAGTAGCAAATCCTCATGAGTGAGAAATGGTGAAAACCATTCTCTCCTTATAAACCAATGAAAACAAACTTGGAAATGGGATGATGATACCGTCTGCTTTTTTAGATACAGTCAAGGGACTTTACAGTGCTGAACAGAAAAATAGTTTAAGCCCTATCTTCTTCCCATGTGGCATTGCATTTCAAAACTTGTGATAATGAATAAATCAGTTGATTTAGAAGACTTCAAAATATTACTGGAGTACCAAAAGTAGATACAGGAGCAACAGAACTAGACTCATGATTTGTCAGGGACAGACCCTATATGTAAGCTTAAGAGTTTTTTTCATAATGTTTTTTCTTGCAAAATGCTCATTTTCTGGCTGAAACTACTCTATTTTTGTCAAATTCAATACAATGTTGCAGCAGCTGGAGAAAAGAGAGACCAGCCTGACAGTGTTTTATAGTTGGTGGACAAGCATTTTCAGTGATGTATTTCTACTCTGAAATTTGCTTCTGCTGCTGTCTGGTAGATCCAGATGTATTCAAATTACTGTGTAATGCAAGATCATTTTTGTTAATCTTTGGCCTAGGATATGTGTGAAGATTTTGCCTTTTTGTGACAAAATTGCAGTTGATTTCCTGACTTAGATTAAGGCTCCATTGATGGAGTTCACTGGGAAATAAGTTCACAAAAGTGCTAGCATGGAGTCAGGAAAGCATCTAGGGCAGTTATCAGATATGCAGGAAAAAAAATCTTCTCTGAAACAGTGAGATCGTGCCAAATTTCTCAAGGGAATATTGCTCCTGCTCATGAGTCTGGAAGGGGAAAGGAGATAGCCAGAATTCAATTGAATATTGTGTAGAGGAAGTTGAAATTGAAGACGCATAAGCAGTAGGAAACCAACCTTGGACTTGGTGTCATGTTTTGCAGCGTTAACAGCAAAGCCAACAAAATGAGTCCTGCTAGTTATCAAACAAAGAGCCAGCCAAGTGAATGTATGCCTGTTAACTCTGGCTGTGCTGGTATTTTAATAGTCTGTGTTTCCATATCTAGCTTGATAAAATGTCTGTGCTATATGAATTTGCTTTCAGTTAGTTTTTTTTGAGATTACAGTCAGCTGTTTCTATAGTGTCTGCAGGGCTTATCTCTGAGACTGTAGTGTAGCTCTGTCCTCTAGTTAATATGGTAAAGGAGAATTTGTGTGGTGTCCTAAGTGTGGCAGTAAAGAAGGTGGTATCAGAAGTTGTGCATTTAGAGAAGGTAGCATTCATTTTTACATATGTAGAAAGAGGATCTAAGTCCTTACATAGCCCTTGGTTTGATGTGTGTGAATATCAAAAGGCAAATGATTAAATTTTCTGAAGGACAGAAGATGGATTAAGATTAGAGATTTTAAATATAAGATGTGGAATATGCATGTGTAGGTTTTAATATTAACAATTAAATGTAAAGCATTTGGATAGGCTACAGACCCACCTATACCACAGTCTAGCAATATATAAACATGAATTTGGTTTCTCCAAATAATTTCTATTCTTTGAGGATGTCAGTACTTGTGTCCAAGGAGTTCCCAGGCTGTTGACTGTGTGTAGCTAATGACTGTTGCAACTAATAGATTCAATACAGAAAACAGCCAGCTGAGGAGCAGAGTTCACCAGTGTGTGCATTACAGTGCATTTGTGATAACCCTAGTAAATCTAAAGGAAGACTAGCCCTGCAGTTATGACAGATACTTTAAAGCTGCCTTCTAACCTGCTTGTTAGACAAATTACCCCCTGAAGTCACTTCAAAATAAGCTATATTTACAGAATTTTGTTTGCAGAGCTTACATTTAGAACACCCTAAAAAAAAAAAAAGGGTAGTTGGGGAGTGCAAAACCTAAAGGAGAGTTGAAAAACAAACTGCCCTTTACATGCCTGTCTTTTAGCACTGCACATTATTGTGAGTGAAAATAAACTAACTTTTTCCTTAGCCCAAAATGGAGAAGCTTTCAATGTAACATTCCCCAAGGCTTCCTCTTAGGCTTCATAAGATACTAACATGCAGGGAGCGAGGAGGGTGAGAAAAGAGGAAAAAGGAAATGGTACAAATCTGGAAAGGCTTTTCTTAACTGCTCAGATCAGCATTTCCGATGTAAGAGACAAAGTATGAAAATAAGTCAGTAGAAAAAGAGACCCCTGTATTTTTAATGAATATTTCTGAAACTGAAGTAACATCTGTCTAAAAATAGAGTGTGTTTCATCATGTAAATACAGAAATTGCTTGCAGAGTGTGAGGTCTTTTCATTGCCCCTGCTCAACGCCTCCACACAATATGTATTAATTTGTATGTATTGACTAATATAAAATCTGCTCTGTTTACATGAACCCGTTTTTCCTTTCCTAATTTTATTTCTACTAAAACATTTAGGAGTGTTAATGAGCTTAAGATGCTCGTAGCAATCACCCATATTTATGTGCAGCTCTCTTTGCAATATAGGAGAGCCTCTTTCAAGACTTCGTTTGGATTGCTTAATTGTAGTAGATGTGTACATTCGTGGGTTTTAACAATCTTCCTCTTTGGTTTTTGGCTTTGTTGTACTGAAGTGTGTGAGCCATTTCAGAGCTGTGGCTGTGTTCAGTTCTGTAACTTTACCCAGTCTTTTCCATGTGTGTGGTTGATGGGAAGCTGATGGGGTTGATGGATTTTCACTGTTCCTGTTTTATGTGGTGACTGCTCCATTCATGAATACTTAACAGCTGCATATGTCAGAATGCAGAGGGATGTTTCTTATGTGACTTACTCATAGTCTGTACATAGGAATCTACCACTCAAAGTTAGATTAATGCCCAGGTACAAATATTTTTCTCTTATTTTGGATACCTTCTTGAACCTTTATATTTCCTCCTAGGTACTTCAGTTGCCCTAAAATTATCTTGAATGGGTGTTTGATACTGTTTTCCAAAAGAGAATTAAGGAACAAGCTTGCGTAGGTTTGGAATTACAGTTTGTTACCTTCCTCTCTATCCATTTCTTGTATTCTGACTTTCCAGGAAATAATTGCCAAATCTCTCTATTGACCAGGGCCATACTTAGTATGTCAGTGCTTGCTGTCAAAAGACTTACTGGAAAGCTCTTGTGACTGCCTGCAATGATGACTCTTCTTCATAAAACCAGCTGTACTCCCAGTGTGGGATGGGGAAGAGAGAGGCTTTGAGCTAGAGCAGTTGTTCTCTCTTCCTCCTCCTTTCTTTACTCTCAGCTGCAGAACCTCGAGTCTGCTGATGCAGGCATACCCTGACACATCCTTGTATGAGCCAGCTGTAGAAAACCTTGTATTTTCATGGCTGTTGAACTTTTTTTCTGAACAGATGTGTAGCCAAATAGGCTTCTGGAGAGGAGATGAAACTAGCACAGGAAGTGGCACAAATATATATCGTGGGAAAGGACTGGCCATTTTCAGCAACAGTGTTGGTGCTCTGTTGCCACTGTTTCTAGTTCTCAGATGAGTAAGTCAGCATTCATATCCGTTGTCCACAGGCATGTATTCCCAGTCCTGTGATTCCCACACTGCTGTTTCAGCACATGGCCTGTTTTACCAGGTAGTGAAGCATGTCACTGAACTCACTTGGAGCGGAGGGACAAGGGTTTGTTTTCATCCTGATCAGCATCTTAATGAATACAGACAGCTAGGCCAGCAAGGAGGGGCTCTGTGGAGTAAACATGTAAAGCAGTTGTTGCTTAAGCCAGCGTTACTGAGTAAGAATTGTCAGCTGAGTAAGAGCCTGTATTTGGGATCACTTCACATTATCCAGTGTGGGCCAAATTTTGTCCTTTGTTTTTTAGCTCTGCTGAGTGTCAGTGAAAGACTGTTTTCAGCTTTTGGCTCTCATCTTTTATATATAGAGGAGGAAATGTTCAGTCAGAGTATGAACTTTATTTTTGCCAGCTCCAGCCCATGAGTCTCACAGGCAGCAGCTGAAAGATGTGGTTGGGGACTAGGGTTGAATGCAGGTAGTTCTGGCATGTATGTACAGTCAGACTGTTTTTGTCCCTTGTTAAGCAGGTTCCAAATGATGTGTGCTTGCCATCTGCATCTTGCCCAGTGAATGGAAATAAATGGGCCCAGAATGCATGATCCATAATAGACTCCTGCTTTGGGTGTTTTCTAGCATTTTTTGGCATACGTAGAAATGCATATATCCAATGTATGACATGCTATACAGGGTGTCTGCTTCTATCATGTATCTGAATGTTTACAACTTCAAATACTGGGATTTCATAAAATTTTTGTAAAGTAGAAGTAGCATGCCATTAATTTTGGTGCATTAGGAACCGGGGCAGAAAACTACCAAAACTTGAGATCCTGTTTACTTTTTACTCAAGTGAATTTAAGTGCTGGAATTGCCAGAAGGGCACATCCTGTGGTCCTATGGCAGCGAGAGGTATACCTCTTACTGCTTCTAAAATTATTGCTAGTTTCCTATTGTGTACATAATAATGCTCTGCATACTATAGGAAACAAATATAATACAGAACTATTGATCTCTATGAATGTAGATGAGTCAGAATAAAAGCCAAGTGGCAGAAATGGCTTAGTCTATAAGCAGTTTATTTCATTGTTTGATGCAGATGTTTACAATAAAAAATGAACTATAACGGAGGCAAGTAAAGAAAATTTAATTCTTTGTTATTTTTCTGTGTAGAGCTGAGCATCTTCAAAGAGCTTTCCTTTCTTTAAACTGTCATCTGAATGTCCCCACTTCTGAGTCAGTATGCCTTTCTGTATCAAAAATACATTTTGGCAAATTTCAGGTTTTAAACATGGGTTTGTTTATGTGTGTAAACCCTGGTAGTACTTTTAAAATCTTTAAGATAAAATTTAGAGCCCTTTTTGCACAGGAAGAAGGAAAAGATTGGAAAAAATGCAAGTCTACAGCCTTATTTCAATTCTTAATCTTTTTCTCTCTGCAAAATTTCATTTTAATTCAGATAGATAAATAAGTAGCTAAAAAACACTCTGAGGGTCAGACCTGCTAGAATATTTCTGGACTTCCTTCATTAGAAAAGCTGAGGTCAAAAGGTTCAAAGGCGGAAAAACTTGTTTCTGGTTCCAGCTGAGCATCAAGACAAGTATTGATATGATCTATTCTGATTGTAAATGTTTCCAGATTTGAATGTTCTGATAATTACACAAAGATTCTTTACATATTCACCGCAGAAGGTATGTAGAGTTTTCCTTATTCAAAGCGAAACATATGGAATGTGCTTTATCTGTCTTCCTCATGGGTAGATACAAGATTTGAGAGGAGTACTTCTTCACAGACGTAGTAACTTCTTAATTTTAATTTTTTTTTCAGAACCTTGTGTTCAGCAGCCACTGTAAAGCAGTTACTGGCTATTCAGACCATGTCATATATAGAAGGAGATCAGCTACCTCATGTGTTCAATGCTGCCAGGTGACTGAGCTGCCGTCCTTCCTGTGCATAGCCAGTCCACGGGTAAGTCCAAGTTGAGTTGTAAATTATGTATTTTCTATTGTGTTTTAAACCTTGGTGGAATTGTGTCTTAGGAACATAATGATATATGACTTTCTTTTGGTTGGGTAAAACTGTTGTGAGGATATCCTTTTTCTACGGTATTCAATAGTGGGTTTTTCATAGGGGAAGTGACTGCAATGTGTACTGAGGGGAAAAGGAAAGTTGTAAGATGCACCCAACAGGAGTTGTTCTGAGATTTCACTTTCTCTCCTAATACCTAAAGCAATTATAGAAGAGATATTAAAGTAAATTATTAATTGATAATCCAAGGGGGAGATTTAGGTATTATATGAATAGAATGAGGTGATTGTTTTGTCAACTCTGATGACAAAAGAGAACTGGGAAGCAATGCTTTTTTGAAAAGAATGTTTTCTCTCTTATGCTCCAGAGAGGAAACACCAAATTGCAGTATATAAGGATTACTCAAGTTGGCATTTTTTAGGCCTTTCGGATGTTAAGTGCTACTGCATTGGGTTGTCCATTATCTATTAAATGAATTTTGAAATTTATTTAGTTGAAGTATGCTGGGCTGGCACAAGAGACCTTCATTAGGTCTATGGCTATTGCATTCCATGTTGTTGGATCTTGGCAAAAGTGGACAACATACAATTTTATCATCAGACCATTCAGATATTATAGTCTTTAGTCACTGTTGAAGCTATTGCTGCAGGCCTCATCAAATGATGTGCACTTATACTTTTGCATGTGGCAAAGGGTGGATGGCAAGCAGGACCTCACAAATACAAGCCCATTACCTACCTGCTGCTGCTCAAGCTGAATTTATCTGTGTCAGCAGCTCTGGGGGCTGGGAATCCAGCTGAACTGAACTCAATCAGGTCACCTCCCTGTTACAATGTACTGCCTCACTGGAGAACATGAGGTTATTCTGAGAGTAAATTGTGACAACCACTTCACCTTCAGATTCCTTTGATTTGTCCCTCTTTGTACCTAAATTTGCATCGTGGATGAAGAGTATGCTGAATTGCTCACCTACAGAAGAAAGGGTGGAGAGGGGCTTAGAAGGCTACAAATGGGAAAGGGAAAGGCGAGAAGAAATCATATCTGACGTTTATTCTAGTAATTAAAAGTTACTTGTTTTGGTTTGGCTGGTGTATAAAAATGACATGGCTTTTTGTTTCTAGAAGTACAAAGACTTAATTTTATGCTTGTTAGAAAATTTTGGCAGGAGTGTAGAAGACCTGAAAGAGCAGAAAGAGCACGTATGTTCCCAGAAACTATAGCCTTCTGTTGTTGTTTGACCCGTGATGAATTTTGGGAAGTTAATGGAGCAAATGATAGAAATAGGAGCATATGCTTATGTAGCAGCTGAGGGAGGGAGTCAGTTTTCTTTCTGTGCAGGCAGTTTTCATGAGTACAGACATGTCTCAATCATAAAAAAGGTAATTGGAGGATGGATCTTGCATTGTCATTAAGAGGCTAATTAATTAACTCTTGAGTGTTGCTGTTTGGTTTAATTTTAATAGATTTCTTACACACTGGAATATTGTGTGAAGCAGTTTTGGTCATCTCACAATGTCTGAAAGATTAACTTTGCATGGAGATAAATGCAGGAAGCGTTTTACAATTGCCTTAACTAAACTAAGAAGTTTAATTTAGGGTGGAAATGTATTCATACATCCCTATCATTGTATATTTGATGTATTTCTGAACCATGACTCTTACAATCAATCAGTTTGACAATAATGTGTGATAGAGGGTTTAGTACTAAGGACTGCTCTACCTTTTGTTACGAGTAAAACCACAAAGACAAACCTGTGGGGAAAAAATTTGGAGAAAATGTGCCATGACAAGATAAAGAGGAGAGTGAACAAACTTCAGTGAAAGATTTTTTTTTTTTAATCAGTTTCAGAAAAGTGTTGTTTTCTCTTGTAAGGGCATGTAAAAGATACAGGACTCTACCCTAGAAATATGTGCCTGCGTTCTAAAAAAAAAGGAACTGATGGTAAAGATAATCTTAGGTCCCTCAGAGGTCAGTCAGTTTTACATGGGATATGTAGGAAGGTTAGTTCTTGTTAACGTAGAAATAGCACTGAGGCACACAGAGTTTGTCTCAAGACAAGTTATTTCCAACTAGCTCTTCCTGAGGTTGAGGTGTTACTGAAACATGGCTTGTAGGATCCTCTGACTTCGTCTGTCTTGTAAAAATCCTGGTGTATAAATCTGGGTGTTCTTTTCAGTAGATAAGCTATGCTTATGTGTCAGAAGTTAGTCTGCTCTGTTTTGTGTGTAGTGGCTGCCTGTCCTAGGGGTGGAAAATCTAGGTCCTGGAAATCAGTATGGCAAGTTGTCTCTGCTTGAAAATAGTATTTGTTCCAGTCTGTTCAGTGTAGAAATATGAACTGAAATGTGATGGTCAATAGCGTCTCTTAAACAACCTAAGTCTGTACCATCATTTTTGGTTTGTAACAGTGCTCACATGACAGAACTTGCTTGCATTTTGAATTTTTTTGTATTTTGAAAGAGGTTTTGCCCTTTTTCACAAAGGTCAAATATATGCTTTGACTGCAGGTGGCAGTACAGGATAGCAGCAACTCGAAGAGTATCTTTTAGGTAGTGGAAATGTGTTCAAAGTCTTAACACAGCCCCTATCACTTTGCAGTGTTTTGTGTGGCTGCGTGTAAGACCCATAGACAGGTTTTAAAATAGCTCTTGGCATCTTGAAAAGCAATGGCTTTCCCATTATTTCAAAGATTGTGTGTGCTTTTTTGTTGTTGGGTTTTTTGTTGTTGTTTTGGTTTTTTAAAAAATATTTATTACATACTACAGCTGTGCTCATTAATGTGATTAAACAATTATTTGGCCCTTGTAAAGAGAAATCTCTATGAGATTAATTTATTCCTATGAGAACAGCTCCTGTAAAACTGGTATGGGCCACAGTTCCAGCTAGGAAACCTTGCTTAATACCTGTTACTTTGAGTTAGCTGACAAATTTTCGGAGAGGTACAGCCAACAATTAAGATACCAGGCAGTCTTCAGGAATGGGTTGCACTCTTCACCATACAGTTCTAAAGTGCAGTGTTTAAAACTGGTGATAATTAAACTATCCATTGCTTATCATTTAGACAAGCTGTTAAAATATTGTCATTTGCATGATACAATGTTGTATGTATTATTCTCAATATGTAGCAGTTTCATCACACCAGAGTGAGTTAGAACAAAAATTTAAACCCCCTTCAAATACAGAAGCTTTTCATCCACAATAAAAAGATTGTTCTTTTGTTGTGTTTAATGTTTCAGATGTCCCATTAGCACCCTAATTCCCACCCCATCTCAATTCTGCAGGAAGTCCACTGCTACTGTTCACCATGAAAACCTATAGGCTCCTGTATTGTTTCTTCCTCTGCGACCCCACTTGCCTCTTTTAAATGTGAAAACTCTAACAAGCTTAATTTTCTCTGTTGTTAATTTGGTACATTGCTTTGCATAGTCCTGGTGGGAATGTCATTTTGCACAGTTAGGATTCATTGCAATGGTTTTAACTTACATGACTGTGCATGGGGTTTTTATTTCATTTTACTTCTGAAATAAAAGCAACAATGACTTCTAAGTTAATGATACATTTGCTTCTTACATTGGTGAAGAAATTGTCATGGCATTTCAAATTTCCCTTTTACTAGCCCATACTGTAAGGTTGTCTTAATAGTAAAATTTATTTTCATTTCTGTGTGAGTTTATAACACTTTATAACTTCAGATATAAAGTTAGATAGTATGTAAAAGCTTCTACTAGCTTTTGTAACTTGGTTATAAATAGTTTTTGTAAACACCCTAGAATGTTTTCCCAAAACAGACTTGCATTCAAAAAAGGTAGAAAGAAGTTCGTAATCTGTTTTTTTTTTCTTTTCTTTTTTAAATTCTTGTACTGGACAGTGAATTATTTTGTATTTATATTTGTGTTAAAGTGTTGTAATTGTGTTTACTTTGTATCATGGTATTTAACTCTTGGTGAAGATATCTGAAGTTAAATCCAGCAGAGCCCTCTGTCCTGCTGTGTACCATGGCTCAGTTTCACTTTCGGTTGTTGTCCTTTATCATGGTAAGGGAGAGATAAGAGAAAGGTGCAGATTTTACAAAATCCATCCTTGTCTGCTGGAACAGAGTTTTTCTTGAGCACCTTGCAGCCATTGGCATTCAGCTGTTTGGCTCGTGCACCTTCCACTCTGTACAGATTTGGGTGGATGGGGCAGAAAAGGGGGAGTTAAACTGATGGAACTGTTCCAGAACAGCTCACATGGCATGAAATCACACTTCCTGTGTTTGCAACACTGGTCTGTCCAGCTGGGTTGAATATACTGAAACAGGTAATAGGGCATAGGATTCACAGGATGCCATAAGAAAGAGCACTGTTTCTGTGGCCTGCTTCGTTCAAAGCAGCTGTAAAGCCCAAGAAATACGCTGTTCCTTTTTTTCCCCTTTCTAATTTATGAATCTCCCTAATTTTGAGTTAACACATGAATTTCTGTTAAGGACAATATTTGTCATTTCTGCTAATGAGATAAATCCTTGATTGTGAAGAGTGGAACTAAAAATAAATAAGTGTTGGCAAAAGGAGTGGTAGAGCAAGGATATTACTCTTCTAGCTTTGCTATCAGTTGTGTAGCAGTTGGCACAAGGCATATTTTATCAAAAGGCAGGTTTTCTGTGCCTGGTCATTCATATGGTGTTTTTTGTGGCCTGGAGAGATGTTGCATTTTTGCTTGGCTTAAGCCCAACCGAAGATTGTTTTCTGTTTCTACATTTCATAATGACTTGACTTTTAAAATTTGATCCTGTGGTAGGGTACTTGAACTGGGGATTTGGGGACAGGGAGAAATGTGAACAAGAATATTGATTATTATTATTTTACTCATAGGTAACAGCTGTGCCACTGGAGTTCTACTGCAATGACCGAAGTGCAGAATACGAGCGCAGGGCACTAAGGGAAGGAGGAAGTCTTGAAGCAAAGCAGTGTGTAGTCCATGGATCCCCTGAGCTGGCAGCTGACTGGCTGAAGCAGTGCTCCCAGTTCTTCCCAGAGCATCCAGGAGGGCTGTTAGGGATCAGGCCTCAGAATGGCTGGTCATTTATCAGGATACCAGGTGAGTTTGGAGGTTTCAGTGGAATGGAGATGAGATAAATATGGACATCTGTTATTTGGTGGTAATTTATGCTTGATTGCGGTCTTTTTGAAGGATTGGGGATGGTTGTGTGTTTGTTTTTCCGTCTGAGTGAAAGTTAACCCTGTATCTTAAAATGCACCACAATTTTGCATCCTCCGGTTGAAGTAAATCTTCAATGGATACAAAAAAAAAAAATCCAATACAGGTTTTTCTAATGCTTACAAATCTCTCTTTGCATGTCAGTCCTCCAAATGACTGTAAAGAGATTTGATTACTAGAGCACAGTCTGCTCTCCCAAACAAATACTGTTTTGAGGCTGGAGATAGGAAGATTGCACAAAAAGTTAAGAGACATACCTTGCCTCCTGAGGTGTTGGATGAGGTTCATATTCTCCTAAAAGATGTTTTATTGGTCTGCCTAGTGAAAAGGTTAAAATTGCTTGTAGCAGTCTACCATGAGAAGGATGGATTTGAGGACCAAGTTCAGAGGAAATTGGCCTGGAAATTAAATCATGAGGGATTTACTGAATTTCAGTTGAGATAAGAAAGACTTATTCATATTTCCTTGTAAAGTGGGAAAAAGGTACCAGCGTACCAGTAAAATAAATGTACTTCATTTTTCTTAGAATTAGACTGAAGTAATCCAAGATCTCATAGGGTTTGGTTGCCAGTACTGCGGTGACTTTCATGGGCCAGACATACTTCAGCTGTCAGAAGATGGTCCTGAGCAGCAAGCAGAATTCTGCAGAAAGTACTAGAGATCTGATAGATAGCCAAGAGGAAAAACAGCTTACACTGCCAGATGCAAAGTTATTCCCAGACCCTTTTGGGTCAAGGATGTTTGGCAGGGGAAGTTAGTACAGTAAAGGGAAAATGGCCTTTTGCTTGCTTCAGTCTGTTTAAGAAGGGACCTTCTTAAGTGTTTGGAGTCATTTGAAGCACATGCACATTTGTACCTAAATAACAGAGAAACCATTTTTCATGAGCTTGCACTGGATTAATACTCAGTCTTAGCTGATGATTGTATAATTTCTTCTGGAATTCTCTTAATTGTTTGCCAGTTATTTGGAAAAAGAAAATGAATCTCTGTAGCAGAAAAGTGGGAAGTATTGAAGAGATAAATTGAGATAGAGAACATGGATAGAGAAGTGCAGAAAAGTAGCCAATGCAGAAAAGAGACAGGGCTGCACTCTCTTGAAAGACTTTCATTTTAAGCTGTGAACTTTGTTATCAGCAAAAAAACTGAGAAATTTATTTAGAGAAATAAAGGTAGGGTATGACAAGCTTTCAGGAGTGAAAGAATAGGTGCAAGGTTAGGCAAATTGTTGTCAAAGCACAACAGAATTTGGTTGAGAAGGAGGTTGAGATGAGTGTGTTACATAAGGCTGGCTTAATTTAGGAAGTGTTGGACTTAGAAGTGGGGTAAAAAAGTAGTTTTGTACAGCTGTTTTAATTAAGTGGAAAGTAGCATTCAAACCTAAACTTACTCTAGGAGGAGAGGGCACGGACCACAACAGACAGCTGTGTTCATAGGTGCAGATGCAGGCACAGTGCCTTGCAGAAAGTGAGTGATGTGCTGAAGGAGCCATTTGCAAGGCTGAAGTCTAACAAATGTCAAATGGAACAGTTGCTGGGACGGTCTGTGGCAAAATAGGTGAAAAGAAGAAAAGGGGGACACCCCTCTCTTAAACCCTGATCTTTCCTCTCCCAGACTCGGTGTTCCCAGTACCCTGGCAGCAGGCTCAGTTGTGATCACTGTGGGAATCTCTTGAGGTTTTTCCTGTTCTTTGAAAGAAAAATGGTCCTGGATTAAATGGCAGGAAGTGTCTGAGTCCTTTTAGTATCGATAAAAAGCACCGGCCTCACTGGCTGTTTACTGTGAGAGCCAGCTAGCTCCTCACTGACCCCATTGTGCCGTCAGGAGGGGAACCAGGGGTGTCAGCTGGAACCCAGGCTTTATCTCTCTTTCCTCTGCTTTTTGCATGTCCAGAGGCACTTTTTCTCATTCTCCAGAGAGCGCTGAGCCCAGCTACAGTCATCAGCCAGAGCTCCTGACAAAGGTTATTCTGAGTCATAATCGTTTGTAACTATTCTTTCCAGGCCCACTGTATCCCCTTGTAGATAATTTATGTCCATATCCTAGCATGGCTGGAGGCAGTTGGGTTTGGGTTTTTTTCCAACTGAAAGCCATTTGGTCTGGTTCATTTTTCTTGTTTATTTTATGCAGTGCTGAAGAACCCAAAAATTGTGTCCTAGGGAGAGCTCTGACAATGCAGTACAGGACCTCTATCTCTTGACTGACTTAAAGTTTTAAAAGTTCCTTTTAAACAAAACAAAACAAAACAAAACAAAACAAAAAAAAAAAAACACAACAAAAACACCAAAGAATTTGTCATTTGATGAAGTTGTTGCTGATCATTAAAAGTAGAAATACGTAGAACTGCAAATTTCAGAAATCCCCTTTAAAAAAGTAAAAAAAGCTTGTCTTTTTCTTCCCCTAGGTAAGAGAAAATTAGAAATAGAAGTGAGATAAACTAGAGGTGGAAGACAAGGGTTTTTTTCTCTTTTGAATAATTTTGATGTTTTCTGAAGATGGCATGAGTAAAGTAGATTTTCTGTTACCATTTTCCAGAATTTGTTGTTTGAAGCACTAGATGGCAGGCTTTCAGCATGGAAAATACTTTATCTTGGAAAACACAATGGCATCAGGACAGCATGCTTAAAGGTGCCTGGTTAAGGACAAATGATTTTCTCTTCCAGAGATGATAAATCTCTTTTTTGTTAGTACTGGTTTGCTTTCCTAAAAAAACCTCAAAAACTTTCTCACCAGTGCAGTCTGCTCTGCTGCTAAGATATTGGATGACTTATGAACTGTTAACAAGTTGCTAACTTTTCAGATCATCTGCAAATAAATTCTTTGCTTGTAATTTGCATTTCATTGCAATTTAAAAATAGTAACTTACACAATGGAGACTTCAGGAGCCAGCAGCAAAGGACACGCATCATTTCCAGTTAGCAAAGCTTAATTCTACTTATTCATGCCTTTATGAAAAAAACAGTAGCATTTTGCTTTTGGAAACTTGCTAATATGTTAATCTGATCCTGTCAACACCGACTTTTGAACAAACCCTGTTGGTTCTGAGTTTTCTTCCAGTTAGATAGCTTTTGGTTAATAATCATGTTAGTTTGTCAAGTATAGCTAGACTTTTCATGTAGCTTCACTCAATATTATTTGTTCTGAAAAAGCAAGCTGACCAATTAGAATGATAGCAGAATGTCATGGCTGTATTTATAATTAAAGGAAATAACATTTTGTATAGAGTAAACACTGCTGTTATACAGAGGTTTTGGCTTCCATAGGTATTTTAAAACCAACTAGCTATAAGTCATTTTGATTTTGCTTAATTGCCTAAGTTGAAAATTTGCTTTTCCTTAGAAGGATACATGAAGCTATTAATGATTTATATGTAATTGAGACTGAATGCTGTTCTAGAACTGAGTGCATCATTATACATTATGTTGCACTTAGAACAAATGGCAGCCTGATGTGTGGGCTTGAGTTTTCCTTGCAGTATTTCCTTGGCTCGGCTCTCCAGTTAATGGATTCCCTAAGGTAGTTGCTGACAGTTCAAGCAGTGATGTGGTACTTGATCTGGGCAGAGAAAGATCATCACTGCCAAAAGGAAGGGCAGAAGGGGGAAAAACAGTCACTGTCTAGACAGGCAGACAAGCAAGAAAGAGCAGATCTGTCTTGTCTTGGGTTCTCAGCTAGTGAATTGCAGGTGCATGGCTTTGAAATTACCATAGGAGAGAGCATTCACAGCATTGATTTATAGAGCAAGTGGAATAACTAATTATTTTAAACCATCTGGCACCTCACAATTTTTTGGATTTCAGAAAGGAGTTGGTTGCTTGCGTTTTCTGATGTTCTGATGTAGATTCCAGCATCAAGTCCATTATTTATATTTAAGCTGAAGGTATTTTTGAAAGAGAGCAACTGCATTTCTGCTTTTCTCAGCAAGTCTGTAGCTGTACTTGCAGGAATTGCTTACTACTCTGCCACATCACTGCACACCTACCACATCACTTTGGTGCTCATGGACTGTGTTGCCTGCTGGGCTTCAAAGATCTTTTTAGGAGTGCTGTTATGCGATCTGTGCTCGTGTCTTCTACTAGTATGAACCTGCTTTTGGTTATGTTAAAATGCATGGTGGTCAGGTGATAGAATTAATTTTGTATGTAACTGGTTTTTTAATTGGGATATTGGGCAAGACAGCTACCTGCCTTACAGAAAGCTGAATTTTCTTCAGCTCAAGAGTTAATGCATTCTGTGAAGCAGGAAGTGTGCAAAAGTGTTACCTGCTAGACATTAGAGAACATTACCTGCTAGACGTGTTGAAAATACTTGGGTTCTGTACTAGCCTGCACCATCTGCAATTGTCAGCTTTCCGTTTTGGCTGTAAACCTGAGACATCCAGAAGAATAGAGCATCATCAATGGCCTTTCCAACAGATAATTTTTTGGAAGAAAATTTCTCTTCATCCTCTTTCAACAGTATTGTATTGTTTACTGAAGTTTATGTACAGAACGTACAAACAGGAAGATCTCCTTCCTGAAAAATACTTCATGAGCAGTGCTGAAACAGAGAGGACATGAAGTGTAAAATCTGAAGTGACTGAAAAGATTGCCATCTGGAAACATTTCTTAAACAAAACAAAAAGGGGGGAAAAAAAAAAGGAGAGGCCAGGAAAGAACAAGGCAGTGCTGTGAGGGGATTGTTGCTTTGCAGTGACTTAGACAATTGTTCTCTTTTCTGGGACGGTGAAGGGTTTTTGATCTGCAGAGGTTAAGTCTAAAGCTCAGCAGCAAGTAGCAGCAAATGTGCAAAGGACAGCATTTTCATGTGCGAAGTGGAAAATATTTCTTCAAGTGTCAAAACATACAGTGCTTGTTGATCTGGTCAAAATAAAACCTTAGATGAGAGATATGGCTGTCCAAAAAAAGGATTGAGCCCATAGCTGAGATCTTGTAATGAGATTTTGCCACATGGAGCATGTACATACGCTCCCATCCCAGCAAACAAAAGTTATTGTTACCATTGTGATTTTTAAGTATCAGCCATAAGGGATGTTGCAGTTTATTCCATCATACCTCCTTACTTCAGAGATTAATTATAATACATTGAAGTGCTAGGAAAACTTAGAAGATAACTTGTTGCATGTATCTGGGTTTGCTTTATTAGTTACCTGCTTTTCTTCAATTTCTTTTTAGATAAAGAGAGTCTGATCACTGACAGTGGAAAGCTTCATGCTCTTGATCTTCTGTTGACACGGCTGAAGTCTCAAGGACACAGAGTTCTCATTTACTCCCAGATGACACGGATGATTGACTTACTGGAGGTAGGGGAGCTATAGCTGACAGAAGACAAATTATGAAGATGGAGATTCAGCCACACTGTTTTGGAGAAAGTACAATAATTTGGATGCAGAAAACCTGACATAAAATTACTGTACCAGAGGATACCCAGTTAGTGCATTAATAGGAGAATATAAGAACTGCCATGCAAGGTAGACCGAAGGTCCAACCTAGTGTTCTACTGGTAGCAGTGTATAACAGGAGATGGTGTGGGGAAAATGTGCAGGAATAGTGGTACTTCACTGTTACTCATTCAATTGCCAGCAGTTTGCAGTTCAAGGGGTTTCTGAACCAAGTATGCTTCTTATATTATACTCAGTAGTCCAACATGGATTCTTCTTCCATGAAGTTGTTCATTTGCATCTTGAGACCTTGTTAGGTCTTGGCATTTGCACTTCCCTGTGGCAAGGGGTTGCATGGCTTAATTATCCTCTTTTGCTGGTTTGAACTTCTTCCTTCTTGTTTCATTTGGTCCCTACATGTCCTTTTATTGGAAGGAAGGAGGAGAACAGTGGTAAATTTTACAGTGTTTATATTGCTTGTAATTTCACAGACTCTTACCATTTCCCTCTAATATCTGATTTCTCTGCAGAAGTTTTGTGAACATTAGGAGGTTCTCTGGCATATGGGGTAGGAAAGAAGTAAGGAATGAAGCCATAACTTATAATTCAAAAATAAACATTCTGCTTCTGAAGGAAAAAAAAATCTTTATTTGATGAGCAGCCATGCCATCAAAGGGCTAAGATACTGTCTTCTCCACAAAAAACTGAAGAGAAAAAGTGAGAAGCCTGAATCAATAGCTGCCTAAGTCATGAGTTCTGTATGAACAGGAGAGTATTTTAAGGTCAGCAGTTAATAGTTCAGTAACAAATCACAAGCTGAATTTTGTTTTTGCTGCTGTGAGGAAAAACAGAACTTGCATGGTTGCAATTCTGTATGTTGGCACTTTGCCTAGCATTGCTTTGTATGCCTCTTTTTTTGGCAAACACTGGACATGGTGTAGTTTTGTTGATACCCTGCATTACACCATGAAGCTCATAAAGCTGTTTAGTGCTTCTGTCTTTTCTCTTAGCATTCCATTTGAAAGGCTTGTGAGCACACCATTTTGCTATTCCATCTCTTGAATGTTCAACTTCGCTTGCATTTTGTTATCCAAATAAGCCACCTACTAAGTCCTCTGTTTTTCTTTCTCCCCACCCAAGTAACAGAAGCTGAAGTTAAACAAGCTAAAAATCTAAGGACTCCATTAATAAGAAAATCCTTGCAAAAGTTGTGTATCTGTAGATACTTATTTTTTTTCCTGATCTATCAAAATATATCTGCCTACTTGAATATGAAAGAACACAGGATGTCTTTTTTAACAGTCGGCTATATTGCACTAACTTAGTCTATGCAGGGCAGAGAGCACAAAGTACAGTGTTTACAAACTTATAAAACCATGCTTGTTTTATTTAGCTGCAGCTGAAGAGCTGCTGCGTAGTTCAGCCATTGTAAAATGGCAGATATAAATACAAAGAGGAAAACTATTTTCTTCCAACAGAATAAGATAAATTATAACTTCAGTATTGTTTTTTATGCAGATTTGTATTTCATACTTTTAAAGATTTTGCTTGTTTTTCTCCATGTGATTTCTGTCTTCTGTAAGAGTAATTGTTTGTGGTTTCAGTGGGAATCAGATTGTATTCATGAGATGAGGGGTCGAATTATGTTCTACATGAAGTAAAATGTCTTGGTTATACTCTACCAAAAGTTGAATTGTGTGAAATTGTGTGAAAACATAAGAGTACTCAATTTAGTCTGTGAAAGAATATGAAGGGAAAATGTTTTCCTGAGAAAGTATCAGTGTGGAAGCCCAAAGAGCACTGGCATTTAGCAACTACATTCTACTACATTCTTACCATGCTCAGATCATTCTGTGTTGTTTGTTTCCTGTGTAGGTGCTCTGTTGCAAGGGTTTCATTGTTTGTCCTAGACTGATGTTTCTGGTGGCTTGGTGACCCCTTACACTAAACAAGACTGGCAGGTAGATTTTTCAAGCAGGTCTCTATATGAGACTGAAGCGTCTCATAACCCTTTGAGGCTTCCCCCTGCCCCATCATTCCTTGTGGGGAGCTAGAAAAGTGAGCAGTCACATATTTACTTATAAATATCTTCTTTGCCATCAGGGTTCTCTCTTTAGCTAAAAATTTGCCATTTCTATGAGTGATCAGAGCACTGAACTGCTGAGAAGTGTAGTATGAATTGTAGTGCGGAGTACTTTTCTTCTGAATTGAAAGGGTGTACTGTTAATATTTGGGAAAGTACTGCACAAAACCAGTTCATGGCAAAAGGGTGTTTCATATGAGCACTGTTACACTGCTGTGAAGTGTCCACCTTGATCAGAGGAAGGTGGATGGAGGCAGATCTGAACATCTTAGATAATTAGCTAAGGGCTAACGTACAAAGCTAGTTTGCTGACCTGGGAGATGCCAGCACTGCAGGTGTACAGTAACTTGTTCTTTTGTACTTTGTGCCTTTGTGAAAAAGTGAAGTCTGAAGTCAGGAATAAGGATAAATGCCCCTGATGGAATGAAAGAAGTTGTTTTCTGTTTGTGCTGAAGTTTGTTTAGAAGACAGATAATGGAAAGATGGTTAACAGATGAGGGAAGACTAAATCGAGATCAAAAGGTTGAATCATCATAAAGGCAGATGAAGACAGTAACAAGTGAAGGGAAAAGGTTCTTGAGATAATAGTAAAATAATTGATCTAATCTGGCGAAAAGATGGCATAGTGCCTGACAACTCTATCTCTCTGGTTTTAGTTGGTGACAGAAACCTGTCATAGAAATTAAATAAATTAATAGTTAATTAGGATTTGTTTGTCTGTGTGGTGAAGGAGCTGTTCTCTGCTTTGAACTTCTGTACTTGTACTCCAGAAATCCTACTAGCCTCTGTTTCATAGAGGTAGTCCAAGAGTGGATTTGGCCATTTCCACACTGTTTCATTTACCTAATTTTCTCTTTCATCTGCCTCATGTTGAGGCTTGCTTCCCCTGCATCAGGAAGCATCATTTTTTCCTCCCCTTTGCTCTCAGAACCAGTCTTAAAGGTGCAGAACTTACTATCCAGCATAAACAGAACAGACAATTGCAGGGGGATACAAGCATCATAAAGTCACCCTAGGGCATTCAGGCTTTTTCTCAGTTTCCTTATAGTGTGGCAGCTCTTTCACTCTTTCTGCAGAACACAAAGGGATCAGGAGCCCTGAAGGATAGGTGAAAAGGAGAACTGTCACAAGGTTAATTAGAGTGCAAGCACTGCCATGTCTTCTCACAGCACATCACTTCTGTGTCTGCTGAGCACTATGTCTTGGAGCAAGATGAATCCAATAGTTCTTGCTGCTAAAGCACTATCTGTTCCTTTCTGTCTTCATTTGCACTCACAGCATCTCAAAAAGACTCATGCACCAGCATGGTTAAACCTAACTCATGTAACCAGTTGGTGTTGCATCTTGTCAGCCAAGCAAGGATCCCATTGTTTAAGCACCCCAGAGGGTATCTTGCCAGAGAAACTCTGGTTATTTGAGCTTTGTTTGTAATGCAAATTTTATTGATAGTTGCACAGGTCTCAAAAAATGCTGAGAAGCTTAGAGCATGAAAAATGTGTCTCGGTGGAAAAAGCCTCTGCTTACAGCATTCCTAGCTGATGCCATTTGATTTGTCTCAGGCAATGGTTTCAGTTCCGCTGCTTGGCAGGGGCTGTGGGCTGTCACATCACTGTAATGTTCAGTGTTCTCATATGCAGGAGATTCTCAAGCTCTTCATTGCTGAGATACAGCCTGGACAGACATTATACAGCACCAGGTTTTTAAAACCACCAGCCAAATGGTATAAAATCAACAGGGAGCAGGTGCAATTGGTTTGTTTGGAAAGGTTTGCTTGCACAGTAAAAACTTGGGATTTAGTAAAAATTTAAACTCCCTGAAAACAAACTTCCCATTTTAGTGATTTTTGTTTACCTATTTATTTATAGGAAAAGGCATGTACCATGTCTGCAGTGCAGCAGATGCATCCCCAGCTCTGAATTGACATTGGTCATTTGTCTCTTACATGAAATGCAGAAGCCAGTATATGATTGAGTAACTAAAAATTTCTGGATTGTATTATTATCAAGTATTGCTTACATAACATTTGTTGATGGTGTTTATGGAACCTTGTTGTAATTAGCAATCCTGCTTTTATTGTGTGTAGGGGAGGTTCTGAAAGAATCAAGATTGAACAGTTTCAAGAACAACTGTATATTTTTTGATGCATGTTCTTTGCAGGAATACATGGTTTATAGGAAACATACCTACATGAGATTGGATGGCTCTTCAAAGATTTCTGAACGAAGGGACATGGTAGCAGATTTTCAGAACAGGTAATGCATTTTGCAAGATGTGTTTGTGCTATAGTGTTTCCTAGGAAATTGGTGTAATGGAAATAAATGAAATCTGCACTTATCTCTCCTTATATCAAATTGACCTCATTTATCTGAAACAGTTACTTGGTGATTTGCTGACCAGTAGTCAGCGGTGTTGATATGAATCTGTGAAAGAGTACTGGAGACAGTTTTAGTGTAGCCACCTATTGTACTTCTACCAATCCAAACAGGCTGTTGCTTAGAAAGAAGCTCAATAGAAAAGCAGCAAATGTCCAGTGGTTATTAAATGCTTTGACAATTGACACTGTAAAGATGAGATTGAAAATCTTGCATATGCTAGAGTATTGAAAGTGACCTAGTTTGTGCAAAAAAAAACATTTAACCATATTTTACTAAAAACCTTAAACTAGTGTACAAAAGATAAAATGGGGATTTTATTAGTTAGAAAGGTAGGGTAGCTCTTCTCATTTAGTAAACCAAAATGATCCTGACAATTTTAATAAGCGAATCAAGGCACATTACTTACAATGATTGAGTTTATGGTTATTAAGATCCCTTTTAATCATGAGGTATGGCTTGATTCAATGTCATTTTGGTATGGTAGTTCACAGTAAGGTTATCCTTCCTGTATGTTGATGTGAGCTTGGTAAGAAGGTAAGAAGGTCACTTTCCTATTTCAGTGGAGTTAGGTTCATAGATAGTTGTTTATTACAACATTCCCATAGGGTGAAAGCAACATTCTAGACATGAGAAAATTCCTTATGTTAGTGGTCCCAAAGTATTGTAGCTGAAGATAGGAGTCAAGGCCTTTCACGAGGCTGACAGTCCTGAAGGACTGTTGCAATGGTGAGTCTTTTGAACATGCATAGAAGTAAGTGAGGGGACCATGGAGTACCTTTGTTTCTGCCTGTTTCCAGGTGTCAGAAACAAATTTCTTGCAGGTTATGATGTTGTCCTGGAATCCCGACACTTCCTCCTGTTGTAAGGTCCTTTAACCAAAAGAAGTGAAAAAAATGGTTTTATTAATGAACAGATCCGTTTTTAATAACAAATAAAACAACTGAAGAAAAATAATAATTTCAGCAGGAAATCCCTTTGAAATATAGGTCAGCCAGTTTAAACAAGAATTCCTATTAAAACGTTAGTTGAGTTCCTCTTATACATGATTTACTTATGAGAAATATTTCCAGGAAAAAAAGCATGACTGAGACTAAACTATTCTGCAGGATATCCTTGCAAGGTTCTGAAAATATATGGCTGTGGGATGATAATTTTTTCACATAGTCTGTGGCTCTGTCCACTTTCCTTCCCATATGGCATATCCAGAAGCATTTCACAGCTGGATGTTCAGGTGACTGTCTATACACACATCCCACTATTGTTACAAGAGAACAGATTACCTGGCCGAGGATTACCTTGAGTGCAAACAGGCACCTGTTGACTCCTTTGGCTTTGTTACTGGCAAGATAAAGTCTGAAGATTGACAGCTTGGTTTTAGTTCCTTCCCGTTCATTCAGCAAAAGTTTCTGGTACTTTTCTGATTTTACATTTGCCAAGTTGTTCAGACAGTGTAGTACCAAAAGGATGTGGCATTCTAGACTGCCTTCTCTTATGCAGAGGACAGTGTGTCAGTGTCTTTGGAGTCCTTACTAGGGCAGCATCTGCTTTGTGTCAGCCTGTTCACAGATCCATAAAGTGTTGAACACTTCTCAATACTGCTCACCCTGCAGAGACACTAGCACAGTTCACAACCTTAGCAGAAACTGGTTTTGCTGTTACCACTTGAGTTTTCATCAGTACTTAGACATGCTACATATAGGATTGTCTCCTTGTTTGTTCTGTTCAAAGCACCAAATTTAGAAGAAAACTTGCATCCACACAGTTTTGACTTTTATTTTTCTTTTTTATCAGTTGAACATCATTAAGGCAAGATGTTTTTAACATTGGGTCAGTTCTGTGAAATAATAGATTGTTCTTTGTCTATATGACATCTTAATTTCCAGTGTGGGCAAGATAAACAAGCCCTGGTTTGTTTTGATAGAGATTATTTAACTGCTATTGAGAATTGAATGTTTACATGTTCAGACAGTCCTCATTTGTAGATTACCTTCTTTCACTCTTTCATGTTTTTTTCCCTTGACCACGAATGAACAGCACAAAGTGTTCTGAGCTGTTCAAGTAATAGAAATAGCCCTGATTGCTTCATATGGGTCAAAAATGGCTTCTGTGGTTATTGTTAGTTCATGCACAAAATAAGGGGGTTTATTTAACCTCTTTCCTCTACAGGAATGATATTTTCGTGTTCCTGTTAAGTACAAGAGCTGGAGGCTTGGGCATTAACCTTACAGCAGCAGATACGGTAGGTGAAGTTTGGTAATAATTTATGTGGGAAAACAGGTCATTCTGTGCAAAAGTTGGCACTCTTGCCCATACTGATCGATATTTTTAGTACTGCCATTCACATTGTGAAATCGCATAGCCTGTTCACTTTGTGACTTGCAGTGTAATATTATCTTGATGATAAAGTTGTAGAATATTGGACATTTTGGTGCACGGTTTTTGGAAATTTCTTCCCCCTCCACATGTACTTCAGTACCACAGTCCAGAAAGGAGTTGTATTACGGGAGGGGTTTACAGGTGCAAATGATACTTCGATGAAACAGCATTCACTGTATGAATGACCCTTTGCCCCTAAGGTTCAGTTGCAAACGCACCAGTGGAATAGTTATCAGTTACTCTTTTTTCTGTGCCCAGAAGAATGAAACAATGCCTATGAAAGTGGGAAACCATTTGTAGTTGAGGATCAGCTACTCAGGAAGGATAAATTTCTTCCCCTGAGGTGTAAAGACAGACTGATTTAGGTGAATTGCAAGGATTTGCACTCTGGAGCAGCTGCCACTAATCGATAGTGAAGGAATACTGATGAACCATTCATCTTTTCATTAACAGCTATTCTTGTGCTTCTAACCTGCACCTGGTGTGCTTGCAGATTTGATCTCAAGTCTGTAGCCACACAAAACCAAAGATCTCTGAATCAAAAAAAATCCTATCATATTTCAGTGTCAGTCACAAGAAATCAGAAGAAAACAAGTATCTGTAGGACTTCCAGGGT
Source organism: Trochalopteron elliotii (assembly GCA_024734555.1). NCBI lineage: Eukaryota > Metazoa > Chordata > Aves > Passeriformes > Leiothrichidae > Trochalopteron > Trochalopteron elliotii. Next base: position 468,880 of record JANPWX010000136.1, read on the forward strand.
TTAAAAGAAGAAATAAACAGACGGTAGCTCAGGCAGGCTCCTTGCATGAGCATTTTAGGTCTCTGTTTTTCTGTGTAACTTTCTTAATACATTACTTTGCTGTCTAAATTTTTTTAAAATGCTTTTGGTTTGTATGCTTATTATGCATGAAGTACTATTAGAGTGATAGTGCAATATGAATTTAATGTGGCATTTCAGCTTTTTAATAGTCAAAGTACTAGAAGTGTTAGACTTTGTCTAGGTTTCGAATAAAAATTGGAATATTACTTTTTGCATGAAATTCTGATCTGATGGTAAGTAACACTAAAATGCATCCATGATGTGGTTAGTCTATAATTAATTGCATGATAGTGATTTAATGTGATAAAAAACTTGGGAATTTTTTGCCTCATAATCAGGTCTGTTTAAGAAGATATTAAAGATGTTCTGTGAAAGTTGAAACATTTGTAGTGTCAGTTTGTTTGAATTCACCTGAAATGCAATGGAAGAGACTTCACAGGACTGGGCAAGACTAGTTTAACACAGCCTACAGTGGGGCTGTAATTCTGTGAAACATGAGTGAATTTTTATTGTTACGAGTATATTGGGTTTCTGTTTGTTCAATCACCAGGTGCTCTAAACATATGTTCTTATTTAATCCTTTCTGGTGTTGCCTTGCAGGTGATTTTCTATGACAGTGACTGGAACCCAACAGTAGACCAGCAGGCCATGGACCGGGCCCACAGGCTGGGTCAGACCAAGCAAGTCACCGTGTACCGCTTGATTTGTAAAGGCACCATTGAGGAGCGCATCCTGCAGCGGGCCAAGGAAAAGAGCGAGGTAGGGATAAGAAAGGGATAAGAAACTCCCCTGGAACGAGGAGTTACAGGAATGGTATCATAAAGCACCTATCAACATGAGTAAAGAGACAGAAGTGTCTGCAGGGAGACAGAAGAGAAGGCAAAAGGAAGTGTCATTGTTCAAATATCTGTCTCTAACACAGCAGCAGTCCAGTGACATTATATGAACCAGAAAGAAGTTAATTATTTACAGTATGACTTCACGAAAACTATTTCTTATGTTGCAGTGAAACTACTCAGGCTTCTTTAAGACTAGGTGTCAGAGTTACTGATTCCTCTCATGTTACACAACAGCTGATTTTTTTTTAAAAGACATTTGGAAGGTAATCAGGTGGAAATTATTTGAGGTGTGAGGGTTGCCAGAAAATCTCAGTGTCCTGCAGCATCACGCAGTAAGTGTACTAGGAACTCTAAACCTTGTGATACTTTATTGGCAAGAAAATAACTAAGGAGATTCATGGGTTTTGGTATCAGTAGGTACACTATATACAACGTTCAGATGTTTTGTGTACTTGGAGTTTCTTCTAGCTTTTGTCTTACTTGGATGCTGCTCACGATGTTGCAGCAACTGAATGCATTCACATTTCCCTTGTTGAAACCATTTTTTCTGAGATACTAGAGTTACCTGAAATCAGTCTGAAAATTAGGGGTAGTCTTCTGCTGGTGATCCAAATCATTGAAATTATCTTATGTTAAAGCTTGTTCTCTTCTGTTAAGTTACAACTCTTCTTAGTTGTTGGGCTTTTTAAAATATAACTGTAGTAATAGAGGCCAAGTGGATTGCTTAAACTGCAACACTGACTCAGGATGGAGATACAATTTTCAGTCAAGGAAACTAAAAAAATTGCACCCTTTAAGAGTGTGATCTTCATGGTCCTCTGTGCAGTTACTTGAAAATCTGAATGGGTAAATTATACTTGACAGGGCTGTTGTTGTATTTGTGTTTTGTTTTGTTCAGCAGTATATTAATGAATACTGTTGTAATTTGTAATTTATTACATACTGCTTCAGAAAAAAATGTAACTTTCCATGAGGGATGGTAATTTTCTGCTTTCTATCTCAGTTGCTTCTCGTATTTTGTACCCTGAAATTTTGCTACTTACTTTGGTATGATAGGGGAATTGGATCAAGTCTGACTTAGAGAGATGTACTTGCATGATTTTTGCAGCTGGTTTTCAGTGATGGACAACGAGAAATGTTTCATGGCTGCTTTGACTAATTTTTCCTTTTCTTCCCTTGTTTTTTTTCCTTCTAGATTCAACGAATGGTTATTTCAGGTGGCAATTTCAAACCTGACACATTGAAGCCAAAGGAAGTGGTCAGCCTTCTGCTGGATGATGAGGAACTAGAAAAGAAATGTATGTGAAATTGGTGTTTCAGCAACTCCCCCATTTTCCACTACATTACCTTATGAAATCTGTGTTTTTATCTCTGCAAACACATGTATTGCTGATAACAACTTCTGTTTCCTGTCTCTTTTTGTATTGCCAACTCTTGTTAGTACAAGCTGGTTTGATATCACTGCTGAGCTGAATGAAGTTGTGCAGAATGAGACATGATGATGTGGTTAAGTTTTTATTGGCACTCATGCAGGATCATTACATTGTTCCTGAATGACAGAGCTTTGACAAGAACTATATAGGTCATGACAAGAAAAGTATTAGTGAAAGTGCTGTATTTCATCATATTTTTGAAGTTAGAGGCATAGTCTTTCATGTTGCTTGAAAGAAGAATTTCCCTCTAAGACTTTCTAGTGATTTGGAAACAAATAGTTTTAATAGATACAACTGACTTTTCTTCCCGGTTCTGTTGGCATTAGAACTTCTAGTAAGATTCATAAAAGGAATGGAAATATCTTTCCATGGTGACAGCTTTGTATTTCTTTTCGAACAGTGCGTCAGCGTCAAGAAGAGAAGCGACAGCAGGAGGAAACAAATCGTGTGAAGGAACGTAAACGTAAAAGGGAAAAATATGCTGAGAAGGTACTTTGATATAGAGAGGTTGCCTGTGTCAGTGATAGAGCCAGAAAAGCTTCAGGATCACTGTGAGGGAATGTGGAAACATTTTATGCCCAGGCACTCTTAATGAGTAAACCTTCTTGCCTTTACTGTTGAAAGTCAGTGTGTGGCAGTTCCTTACGCAGAAGAGGGATATTACAAAAGAAGTAAGGCGTAGTTACCTGTATTTTAGTCATTACCAACTTCAAAAATAGGGAAGTACTGCCTGTCCAAGCAAACCTGACAATCAACTGATCATTAAATTGGTGATTTTATCAATATTTTGTTCTGGAAGGACAAAAGGGGAATGTAAAGGAAGTGCCAAACATGGATAAAACCCATATAACTACGAGGCTTCTGTGGAACTAGGGAAGATCAGTTTGTTTAAAAAGCATCCCTGAAATCAGTTTATGAAAATTCTGACTTCTTAAGACAGGGAGGTCTTGCATTAATTAATAGGAATTTTGTGTAATGGTAAAGAATTTCAAGCTCACTCCAAAAGGTACTAGAAATCAAAGCAATTTTTTAAGAGTAGTACTCCATCATTCCAGCTATTTTATGAAGAAAACCAAAAAAAACCTCTTCTGAAATCTGAAGAAGGAGCGTTTAAGGGATCTGTTACCATATCCTTCAGAAACTTGTTTTGGGAAATCCTTCATGTGGCATTCCTTGAGTTAAAATACTGCACTAGATTTTGAGATTTTGGGTTGCTTGTTCCCATTCTTCTGTTTTATTGCCTTTTCATCCCTGGTATTACTTCATTTATTTCAGAAGAAGAAGGAAGATGAATTGGATGGGAAGAGGAAGAAAGAGAACATGAACCTTGTGATCCCATTTGTTCCCTCAGCTGATAACTCCAACCTGTCTGCTGATGGGGATGACTCTTTCATTAGTGTAGACTCTGCCATGCCCAGTCCTTTCAGTGAGGTAAGACTCACCGCTGCTTTAACCCACATGTTTCAGTTGACTCTACATCTTATAGGATTCTTGCTGTCTCTTAGTTTAGCTCTTGTAGAGTTTTGAGTGTGTGGGGAAGTGATGTGCCTTAAAGGTGAACCATGCAAATGAAAATACTTCATTGAAAATGCAACAGCTGCTAATAAGCTGCCTTACAGCTCCTCACATTATTTGACATTCTGTTATTTCCCTCCTCCTTCACTCTCTACCTCCCTTTTCTTGCAGTGAATTTATGCCCTGACTTTCCTCCCTTCCAGTACGTGAAATTTTTCCACTCTTAACTGGAGTCCCACTTACTTTCTTCCTACTTTCTTGTCCCTTTTTCCTGCCTTTCTCATGCTCACATTTATGTCCATGTGCACTCTCCCATACCAATATCTTCCATAGCAAGAATACTCTGCTGCTGAGCCAAACAGTGTCCCTCAAATAGCTCCTTGACATTCTTTGTAAGCACCCCTCACTAGCCTCATCTGTGTCTCCATCTCTGCTTCCTCACTTGCATCAGGTTCTGAATTATTGTGGTTTTTCTCCTCTGGAATTTAAATTAAAAATTCTCAGTGGCACACATCTTACTTTCCTTCATCTGTGTGTAAAGAATTGCAAATGAGTTTTAGGAGCAAATGTATTTTGTTCTGTGCCATGTCAATTAAGATTTCTGTATTGTACTGTTCCTTTATTGATCAAGATTTTTATTAGCAGTGTAGTGGGTTAAGAATCCTATTTTCTCTTTTGCAGTTGAAAATGCACAGTTGAACAGCACTTTACCTAAATCTCTGCTGAGCTCATTAGTCTTTTGCTTCATAACTTAACATGTATTTTCATGAATTGAAATTCAGTAGCAGGTGGAGGTCTTTACTGCTGCTCAGTGTGTAAACGAAGTGTGGTGTGATCAGGCAGGTGAAGTATCATGCTCATGCTGCTATTGTAGAGAAAATGGGAAAGAACAAGGACCAATTGCTTGTGATTGTATAGGTTTTGAAGATCTTACTATTTTTGTACCCTTTCCTAACCTGAGAAGCTAATGGCTTTGTTCTCTGTCACATTTAGATATCCATCAGCAGTGAATTACATATGGGCTCTATCCCTCCCGATGAGAGCAGTAATGATATGCTTGTGATTGTGGATGATCCAGCTTCTTCAGCACCTCAGTCAAGGGCAACAAACTCTCCTGCTTCCATTACTGGCTCAGTTTCAGACACCGTGAATGGTCAGTACTCTTGCCTTGATTTATTACCAACATTTATTAAACCTTGACTTTGCATGGCTAAGTGATAGGTTTTCTGCATTTTACCCAGGATATATGAAGGGTTGGCAAGATTTGGGGGGAAAATAATTGCCTTTTCATTGTGAAGTTACTTCTGATTTGATAGGAAATCTGTTGATAGTCTGTCATTCGCCACACCTCTTTTCTGTGCTACTTACTTCAAAACGTTGTGTCCTTTGTTCCTATTTTATGAAGGGCTCTCCTTCCCTTAAGTTTGTTACCAAATTACAGACAACCACAGAACTATTAATGTCTAAACGTTTGCTTGAGTTTTCTGTTGGGTTAATAATTAGTTCTCTATCTCCAGTGGGTGGTTGGAGCAATTTTTTTCAAGTGCAGTGTAATTTTAAATAATGTCAAGGGGTTTTAATTACTGTAGTTTTCCACAGTGAAATAAGTAGAATCATACTTCTTGACGAGTTTCTTCAGAGATAGCAGATGGAAGATAACTGCGTCTCCATCTTCAAATAAGAAAATGCATCATCCTGAAGTAAAACTGGGAATCCTCCACCTCTTTGTAGGTTGGATTCATAATAATACAAGTACTTGCAGTTAATAAGATACTGTTGCTGAAGGATGAAGTTTTGTATACATAATTTCTTTTCATGGGGCCACTGCTTGCTAACAGTGTCCCTGTTACTGTAAATGCCACATAGGAACAGTAGTAATGTAACTGGTAGGCAGCTTTGATGCTGCACTCACTTGTGAGGCATGTGAAGTACTGTACCAGTCACTGTTTTAACATTCTGTCCTTGTTCAGGCGTTTCAATGCAAGATACATCTCTGGCTGCCAGAGGCCAGTCAAGTCGAAACCGGGGTCGTCCCAAAGGTGGCTCCAAAGGAGGCACTGGGAAAGGCAGGAGCCGGAAGTCGATAGCGGGGAGCGCGGCGGCGATGGCGGGGGCCAAGGCGGGGGCAGCGGCAGCCTCTGCGGCAGCGTACGCAGCCTACGGGTACAACGTCTCCAAAGGTATGTGGGGCACCGGGCTGCCCAGAGCACAGCCAGCCTGAGCAGGTGTGATGGCTGCTTACAACCCATCAGGAGATAGGTTAAAAGTGTTGTGTGGTTGGTGTCGCTTGTCCATTATATTCTGGGATCCAGGCAATACAAACTGTGACATGGTAAAGGTGTGAGAGGATAGCCAGTTTTACCTCAGATGACCTTGAGTTTTGGCTGCCCTTTGAATTATCTCATACCAAATATTTTTCCTGTTGTTTTTTTTTTTTTTTTTTTTTTTTTTTTTTTGGTTGATGTAGGGGGTTTTTTAATGTGGTGGTCAGACAGATCAGATAGTGTTGTTCATGCCATGTGCTTTTCCTGCATTGCATCATGTTGAAGTTACAGTGTCACATTCCAATACCTGCTAAACTGATGGTGACTGAGCTGCAGCTTTACACCTGCTGAAGATAGCCCAGGGTATAACTGTAAGATGTTTTGCATGTTTAAGACATCCGTCTTCATTAAACTGTTGTAAGTTATGAATACAGAGTGGTGTTAGGACTGATTGTTAATACATTGTCTGCTGTTGAAGAACCACAAGTGGAATAACATGCTCATGTAGAATGTGATTCTCTTTTCTATTGCTAGGCATGTCTGCAAGTAGCCCTCTACAAACAGCAATCATTCGGCCTTCCGGACTTGCAGATTTTGGACCTTCAAGCGCCTCCTCTCCCTTGAGCTCCCCTTTGAGCAAAGGAAACAGTGTTTGTGGGACCCCCAAAAGTTTAAACCTGGCCAGCAGTCTCATATCAGAAACTTCAATTCGGAAGCAAAGCAAAGGTGCCCACACCTCAGGTGGTCGGTAGTAATTTTGAACCCCCAAAGCTTGTCTGAACTTTGTTGGCTTTCAGAGCAGACCACCCTGCCAGTTGAAGGCATGCTAACAAATGCCTTGTTGCTGTCCAGCACACGTGTGGAAAGAAAATCAAAGCACAATGGGAGTGGGTGGTTGATGTGAGCACTTTGATTATGTGTATTCCAAAAAACTATCTTTGCAGACACTGCGAGAAGGAGGGAAAGGGAGTCTGGGGTGAGAAAGTGTCCAACTACTCCATGCAGTATCCTGCAGCTGTGTGTGCTTGAAGTCACACCAATATACTTCCTCTCTTGTAGCCTGAGGTGGAGCCCAGCATTAATTTTGTCCTATGAAATCAGTATCTGAACTCCAGGAGAATCCTGTAGAGTCAGAAGACATTTCTGTCCTGGCAGCTAGTCAGTGAACATGCAGGAGTAATTGGGGGTTTTCTGAAGATGATGGGTGATCCAAAAAATTCTTGGGTTCTTCTGGTGTGGGTCTCTGGGTTCTTTAAAGACTTGAAATTCAGAGGAAGGTGTCTCAGGTGGTCTCCAGGGAGCAGACTCTCTTCAGCACCATTTGTCAGGAAGATGTTCAGAGCTGCAGAGTACAGGGAGTGCTGTCAGGCCTTGTGAGAGCAGCAGCACAGCCTCTGCTTCACACAGTGGAAAAAACCACAGGCCAGTGATTGGTTTGCATTTCAGAGTTCTCATCAGCACAAACACTCACCATGTTCAGAATGATTTCTCTCATTTTTGAGGTGCACAGAACTCTTTAAAGCTTAGAAACAAAATAATGCTCTATTTGTACAAATCTTGAGGAGGAAAACTGAAGTGCTGAGGAGGAGTTTGTGCTGCTTCTCACCGTGCCGTAGCAGAGCATGAATCTGCACCTTGCAGTGCTGTAGAGGGGCAATGAAAAACAATCCTGAGAGAGAGAGAACTGTGCCATTCCCTCTTCCAGCCAAATCCTGGGAAAAAAACTGTCTCATATCCCAGCCATCCCATTGATTGTTCTTGCAATGTGTTTTCCCTTCATCTCTGTGATCATCACACGTACTGGCGTGGTTGAGTTGACCGCAGTGTGCGGGCAGTAGCCGTGTCCCATGAGGCTGATAGAAGGCAGTGCTGCCAGCACCCATCCATGTTCTTGTTCCCTGGTTTCTCCTTCCCCATTCTTGATGCACAAACCCTGCCCGGAGCCCTTTGCTTTGCTGTAAGCGTTGTCTGCATTGCACTGAGATTTAGGTGTGGGACAGTTGTTCTGTCTTACACGTTGAATTAAGAGGCTATCCTGCCGGGGCACTTTCATCCCTTGAGAAAAGCAAGTTGAGTTGCAGGTCTGGGCTGTGACAGTGGAAGATGATTTTTTTTATTATTATTATAATTTTTTCTGACCCCAAATCCTTTGCCTGGCGTCCTACAGTGTAGAGCGAGTGCTTCCTGTTGGTTCTGCCTCTAATTTGCACACCTGAAAATAGCAGAACTGAGTTTAGTTAGATTGATTTTTGAACAGATTTGCAGGGGATAATTGAGGGGGAGGTGATGTTTAATTAACTCATGAAGACTTCCCCCTTCCCCTTCTATTCACGTGTATATATGATATTTAGAGGGAATCAGACAAATGCCAAGCCTTTTTTTCTCTTTGAATGTGCTGTCTATTTTTGTAACTGAACTTGTACATATGTATAAAGAGAGACACATCTTTCTTTTACTAACTGGAGGAGAAAATCTTAAATAAAATGGAGTGAGATAATTTTATGTAAATCAGTGTCTTTGTGGTTTTTACGCATGTAGCTGTATGAATGAGAGGATTAGGGAAGAGAGTGTGGCGGGGTGGTGTGCATCTGGAAGTGCTTCTGGAGACAAACACTGCTCAGTGTAAAGCTCTAGAGTGTCTGTGCTCTGCCAAGTGGCATGTTTGTAACACCTTCAGTTACAACTGTACCCTTATCCCGTGTTTGTATTCTCTGATTACCTCATAATCTATTTTGGGGAAAGTGTGCAGCAGGTCACAAGAAAACAGAAGCAACTATATGTAATTATGCAGTACCTGAACTTCAGTGGTGGAATTCAATACAGTTGATTGTTGAGACATCATTCTCTTATAGTTATTTCTCTTTTTTTCCTTTTTCTTTCTTTCCAGTGGGAGTTGAAAGGACTTTTTTATGCACAGTCTTGATCTCCAAACTGCTAGACAGTTACCTTAGTTTATAATCCTAAATGGAGAGAAAAAAAATAATTCTAATTTTAAAAGCTTGCAAAAATGTAATATGTACTGTCACATGCTATACTTTTGGAAGATTAAATTATTTATATTTAAAACACTGATAAATATAACAATAAAGTGTATTTAAGAGTATAAATATATTTCAAATATATTTATAAAATAAATTATTAAATATATTTAACATTACGTAAATAAAAATATTTAAAATCATTTAATCTTCAAGAGAAACACCGAATGACATCACAAGTTGTGGCAAAAGCAGGGGTAGCCCATCTGCTTCCACAGTTTGTGTGAGGTCAAGAAGTTCAGGAAGATCTAACATAGTTGTAAAATAAATGAGCTGCTAGATCATATTCAGTTCAGTTTCTATAAGACATTAAATTTCAACATTCTTGGCATTATGCACCATAAGAGAAAAGATTCTGTGATGCGATGGCTGTCCTAGTCTAATTTCTTGGTTTGGGGAAGGAAGTAGTGCTATAAAGACAAAGACTGGGAATTTTATTAAGGTGGAGGTAATTTTGTAATCAGTATCTGGGGAACACTTCAGTTGAAGTGAGCAAATGGGTGTGCACGCTGAAGCTTTGTTCTTTATCATTTCTTCTGAGCATCTTTTCACTCCAACTGTGTGTTATGCACTTATATGGATTAATGGCAGAGAAAGTCACTTTACTCCAAGAGATCAAGGTATTTGTTAAAGGTGGACACGATTGAATGAGCTGAGTTTGTGTATTGAGGTGGAATGGTGAAATAGCTGTCACTTTGGTTTGGGGGATGTTGGGAGTGCTGTGTGTTCATCATGCTAGTTGATTATAGCATTTTACTCACTGATTACTATAAAACTGTTAAATACAGTTCACTGATCAATGCTACTATTGAAGACACTTAAAGGTGATAATTTTCTTAGGTTCTGAGAAGTTAGGACTTACATTAAAAGTGTTGTAGTACCCCAGCCTGACACACATTTTTGTAGTTTAGCCTACGAGGTTTGTCTAGTTCAGAAGAACACCCTTTGTCCCCTAGCCTGCATTTTCTCTTTTCTATTATGGCTCAAGTCTGCTGTCCTTTCCGTTTAGCCACTAAATTTCCTTTGCTTTTTCTGCAAAGAGATGAACAGGTTACTGCAGGATAGTTTGAACTGGGAACTGCTTTAATTCTTTACTTCAGGATATTATTGCTGCACTGTCCAAATGTAGTGTTATTTCTGTGCCTTCTCCCCTCTCTGTCGCATGTTTCCCTCCCCACAGTGTCCCTGCTCTTCACTGTCCTGTGTCCCCTTTGTAGAAAGCTGCTTGTCTGCCTAGAGCTGTATCTTGCCTTATTTCCATATCCCCAAAGTATTTCCTTCAGCGGCATTTCCCAGAGGGAGAGGCACGCAGAGCTCAGTGGGAAAGGCTCCATGCAGCAGGAATAGGGATCTGCATTACTTTGATTGTAGCTCAGGAGCAGCTAAGCTGCAGCTGAGAGGAGGAAGACCACAACTGATAAAATCACTGTGGGGCAGGATGTGGTACACTGTAATTTGGGAAGTGCTGCCCTGTGACCACTGCACTGCATGTCCTGTCCTGGTCTCCTCAGTGGAGTGAGTTGGCCTGTTTCTGCTCCCAAATAGACTTACAGGCTCCTCAGCCTCTCACCTCTGCCTCCATCTTTCTTTTTTGTTAACTCTCCAGTCTGAAACACACATTATAACTCTCAGGGAGCCTTACAGGCATGTCTTGTGCTCCCCTTCCTGCTTGAGGAGGGATGGTGGCATGTACCCTCCTGTCCTCTGGAAATTTCTGTCGGAGTGGCTGGAAAACAATTTGTAGCTCTCTACCCAAAGGGATGCTGCTTGCATGTGAAGTATACCTGAGACATACGTACTAAAATAAAGGTAATATCTTATACTCCTAGAACTGTGAAGGATTTATTTTTTGCTTGCAGCCTGCACCAGTTGCATAGCAGTGAATGAGAGGGGAAGGGATGATTCAGCCTTTTTCACAGGAGCATCTGTTAGGACAATTCAGATGGCCCAGCTCTTAGATTCAACCAGCAGATCTGTAGAGTAAACACGATGTTCTTGTAGCACTCACATTAGCATGTGCTCCTCTGAAAAGCATCCAGCAACTGCCTCTTGAAATGGAGGAATGCATGGCAAGTTGGGTTTTCTCCAGCTTCAGCCTTCTCTTTGCTCCTGCCTACCCCTTCAGAAAAGTGAAGTTACTCCAAAGCTAATGGGCCTTCCATGCATTTTGTACTGTACTCTATTTATAGAATATTCTAGGGGCATATGAGGGAATTCTTTTGCATCCTAAGCATGAGGAAGTGTTTCAGTACTCAGGTATGAAACAATGACTCCTTCCTTCCTCAACTGATGAGCATCCCTGATAGAATGAGGGATGAAAACATTGGAACATGGAGGGGAAGAAAACATCGGAACATCACTTTGTCTTCTTGAGTTTCCTGTGGACTGTCTCTTCCTTCTTTGTCAGTATCGCTGGTTCTGTTAGGTCTGCTATATTTAACAGGCAACCATGAGAGCTTCTAAATATCCAAGCACTAGAGTATCCCTTGTCATCTCTGCAACTTTTTTTTGCAAGCAGCTGTTTTTTTCCTCCCTGTCCTCAGCCTTATCCAACTGTTTTTAAGACCCAAGTGTTGTCCTCAGTGCTTTTGTTTGGTTGGGGAAATGCTTCTGTCTAAAGTGTTAACTTTTAAATGCATGGCCCTTACGCCTTGCACCTCTGTTGTGAGGACTGTGAATTAAGTTAAAGCTAAGCATACAAGAAAAATTCACTGTTGCTCAGAGATTAGAATTTACTTGGAAATTTGCTACTACTTTGGATTGTCTCACAAAACTGATTTTTGGACTATTTGTTAAATTCATTCAGATTTTATTATTTATGACAAGAAACTAGCAGCTTTCTTCTCAAGATGTGTTTAAGAAATGCTTTCCTATTAGGTGAAGCAAATCCTGTTAATCTCACCTCTCATCTGCTCCTATAGTTCCTCTGATGTATCCCTACATCTTAACTTCCCAACTGGGTCTTCCTCTAGGAAGAAATAGATCACAGGTGGGAGCCCTCCCTCCATATCATGGTAAGATGTCATCTGTCTTTCAGGTGACTGTCCTTCAGGTTCCAAGTGTGGTGTTACAGTTTCCCTTGATATTACAGTAGAGCTCAAACACAGTAATTCTCATTTTTATTCAGTTTAGTGAGTACATTTTAGGGTTTTGCAGCTGCTGCGTAGAGAAAGTGGTTTTATGCTGCTTGTTCTTCAACAATGTTCCTGAACACTTCCCCTCCCAGGTATGCTCTTTTCTGAGGAAGAACATTTGTGTTTGCTGGGAACAGCTATTCTGTAATTCACAGCCTTCTGTAATTCAAGTAACTTTCCTCCACAGACAAATCAAAACTTGTATCGGGATTGCTCTAAACCCATCTGAGTTCCTCACAGAAGTGCTTCCAAAGCAGTCACCTTTGGCAGCCCTTGCCCTCCCTGCAGTCAGTCGGAAGCGGCAGCGCAGAGTGCCTGTCTGTATTTCACTCAGCCTATGGAAGGCTGATGGGGTTTCTTTAAGAGTGGGAGAGTCAGCAAATTTCACACGTAGTTGGCTGAATGTTGCTTTGGGTTTTTTTTAAACTACATTAAGCTTTTGGCGTGTGACTGCAATTAGCTACGTGCTGATCAGCGGAGCGTGCTGCTGCACAGTAAATGCAATGGCACGTGGCCCGACACACCCTTGAGTGACACTTCATTGTCTGTGACAAAGCTCCCAGGTTTGCCTTTGCAAGCAGGGGAAACAGAAGAGATGTTCAGGCTATGTGAACCTTCAGAGAACTTTGAAAACTAACAGCCAAAAACCTGTTTTGGGGGGTTCCTCCATGCATCTGGTGAGTTCTAATGGGAGGGCCCTTCTGAGTCTTGTTTTTCTTGCTGCTCCTGGTCTTTCCATAGAGTTAATGTGAACACTTTTTTTTGGACAACATCTGCATTCCTACAGACCTCCTTCTTCTTGCCATTTAATGTAGATTCTTCTTTGATTTAATCTTATTTACAATCATAGTACTATGGTATTTTGTAGAACTATAGAATGGTTTTGGTTGGAAAGGACCTTGAATATCACCTAGTTCCAAACCCCCTGCCATGGGCAGGGACACCATTTTTGTTGAAGTGGATCTTGAAATAGCTCTAAAGGTTCTGGAAATCCAGTCTCTGGATTTCAAGGGCCCCTGACACAGTAATTCAGCTTCATAATGTCTGTTTGTCCAGATGACTGCAGGCTTTCATCATTCTCTGCATTTTCAGAGTTTGGAAGAAGTTACTGTAACTAACTCACAGTCATAATTTTACTGAGATATTTATTTAATCTGGTTAGCACAAAAAAATGAATTTTGCTTAGTATTTTAGTAATTTGACACTCATATCAATTACAATTGACTAATTGGATGCTTATTGACATTGTGATGCTGAATCTATAATGCACAAGGTGGTTTCTAAAACAGTGTTGACTTGGGACTGGAAGTTCTGACAATTCCTTTTATTGGCTGCTTTGAAGTGCTTTATATGATTTTGAAACAACCAATCATGATCTTTGCAGCTTCCCTGGCTTTGATAACTTGCTGTTAATGTATGCAATCAGGGATATATATTGTATAATTAATGTCATTTGGTTTCGCTGCAGCTTGCTGTCCTTTGTATCATTGTGTCTGTCTGGAATCAAGTAAATAAATACCAAGAGTGAGAACTGGTTTGGTGGAATATTCACAGACAGATAAGAGAAGCCCAGTTCTGCCTTGCAGTGATAAATTGATAGCATATGAGAAAAGTAATGTTGTTTAAATGTTTCATTTAGACCAGATCTCATGTTTGAGGTGTTACAGAAATCAACACAAGTGAGAAGTTTGGAACTGTCAGCAGGTAAAAGAGCTTGAGATACTGCAAGAAATTTGAGTGATGCCTATAAAGTAAAAACACCACAAGCTATATAAAAATGTTTCTCTGCTGAGCTTAAATTTTAGTTGCTTTGGTATGCGAAAGTTTAAAAATACTGAGAACAAATCACTAAACTTGAAACCACACAGATCCTCACTGAAAAAAATGCAAACCTAAGAGTATTCATGAAAATATGAGATGACTCTTGCATGTTTGCATCAGGATGTAGTGCTGATTACAGGAGCACACACTATCTCTTTTCCAGTGTGGTATCACTGAACACCCAGTGTACAGTTCTGAGTACTCTGAAAAACATCATCCCTCAATATTTCACAATGTGCTTTGAAAGTCATTGTATGCTTTTGAAATCATATTCTTGATGTCTCAGCTCCCCATCTGTACAATAAAAATTACACCTCTTCACAAAGGTCTCATGAGCAGGAATTTAAGCTTGCCAAGGTGCCACAGTGATATGCAGATGTTGCTATTGTGATTTGCCAGAAAAAAGTCAAAATGGGGAATAGTCCCCCTGCATTTTTGTGCATGAAGGCATAAAAGAATACAGGACCATAAAAGAGAAAAAAGAATTGAACTGCTGCTCATTTTTAACATCCATCCATCAAATGAAATGAGGCAGCAATCCTCTAGGAAAAAAAGAGTGGGTATTTATTCTGAATGAGACTAGTCCCATAGTTACTATTTTCCCTCAGTCCTGAACTCATCTGCCCTCAAATTATAGGATGTATTCCCAGGAATAGACTCAATATATATGTAGTTTAGAGACAGAAATGCTGCCAGAATCAACTGTGCTGTGCAGCAGCAAGAGACACTTTGATCTGGCTCCTACCTAACATGTCCAGAGGTAATTGAGTTTTTTAACAGTTGCTGTCAAAGGAAAGATGAAAAGCAGCATCTATCATAGCTGTGGGGAGCTGGGCACTCCTGCACTTTTCCCTCTCTAAAAATGGGATTGTGTGTTTGTGGAGAGAAACAACTTGATGTAAAACACATTCCTATAAAGCAGAGCGAAGAATGTATGTATGTATAATCTAAAATGAATTTATGTATAATCAAAGAACCTACTAGGTGTTTGAAACATACTTTTGGCTCAATTTTACTAAAAGAAATGAGTACTTCACTGGAAAACAAGAATAAGATATCAGCCCATGACAGCAGTAGAAGCACCCAGAGGACAGAGCTGCTGACCCCAGCTGTCTGTAACAGGATCTCCCACCCCTGTGCACCTCCAGCACATCCAACAACGTGGCGGCCTGGCAGCCGCAGTCCTGGGAGGTCACTTGCGGCGCTGGCTGTCACTGGTGACACGTGGTAGCACACGTGCCAGCCCTGCCCCGCGTCAGGCGCCTGCGGGCTGGGCAGACTGGGCAGCACCTGCCTTTCCTGGCCAGGGCAGCAGCACCTGCTCCTTCCCTCCCTCCCTCCCTCCCATGGCATCACGCGCTTCCTTGGTGCAGACTCGGAGTTTGGAAAGGCTGGTACGCCGACTATAGACAAGGAGGGGATGAAAACCTACTTTTAAAGGTTTCCTTCTAAGTGTTTCCAAATGTCACATATGTTTTGTGTAGATGGAGTTTAATATCAGCAAGCTGGCTGTGGTTGCCCCCCAGGCGGTTCGTTTGTAGATGAGGTTATAATTGCTGTAAGTGGGCTGGATGTGCATCTGTGAAATGACTTGCATCTTGTCTGTGCTGTCAGTTTCTCTCAGTCCACAGCCTCAGTTTGAGGCAAAGCAGAGAGCTGAGGCCAGAACATAGTGAAAGCCAGTGCTCATGCCGTTCTGGACCATTCCCTAGCCTCCTTTCACGCATGAATGAGGGCACTGGTGCTGTGCCAGTGAGCACATGGTGTGGTGCAGTGTGCAGGTGGCTGGGAAACACCTGCTCTGCAGAGGCACTGGAGCATGGGCAGGTGCCCAGTGTGCCAGAGCTCTCTGCAGGGCACAGGTGAGCTGCATGTATCCAGCATGTGCCCAGCCAGTTCAGATGTGGGTTCATCATGTTTCTGAAGGTCAGGCTTGCTAACCAGCACGGGTACCTGAAACCTCTCCTCTCCAAACTCTCCAAAAGTCACCCTCTGACTTGCCTTTTTGTGAGTGAAACTCTTACAGAGTTCCAGGTGCCTCAATAGCTGCTACCTGCTTGTGGACAAAGCAGCTCTCTGGGACTTGCTCCTGCTATGTGAGCCAGCAGGATTTGGGTAGTGGGATAAAAACTTGCCCTTTCCTTTGGTGACAGGAGTTTTAAGTGCTGGTAGCTATCAAGTGTCTTCAATTGTCAGGCTTAAGCCAAATTGATCCCTGGTGGTTTTAATTGAGGCTTCATGGAAATAAGTCCTTTTAAAACAGTGAGGTGAGGGAGGCAAAAAGCAGGGTAAACAGGAGGACATAAGAGAGAAGTCTTTGTTCTTGTGTTCCCAGAGCAGCCCAGCGTGGTCTGGGAACAGTGTGGTGTCCCCAGCTAGGAAAACAGCACCTCTGTCTTTGAACTTCCCTGACCTTTTACGTTATTTCAGTCTCATTCTCTAGAGTTCAAGGTACTGGCTGTGCTTCAGGAATTCACAAGCATAAACACTCATCAGTGTGGCTGGCACTATGATGAGATGAAAAGGGAATTGAGAAAGGATAAAACACATCCAAAAGCCAAACAAAAAGTGTACAGGGTTTGTAAACAAAGCATGTAGAGCTTCCCCAGTGCTGCCCAGAATGCCCACTTCCTTCCGCCCTCCCTCCTCTCCAGGGCTCAAGGCTCCTTCAAAGCCACAAGGGGCTTCTCTCATAATTTTAATACAGCATATAAATCAGGGAGGTTTTCACCTAAGACAAGGCAACTAGTTAGTAGGAAGTTCCTCAGTCCTTTGAGCAGCAGCTAGTTTTGCTGCAAGTGTAGTTTTTCCACAGCCTGACTGTAAATCAATTTTGCTAATCCCTTCCTGTTCCTCCCATGCACAGGGACTGATTCTGTACTGAGCTGGGCTGAGTGCTGGTGGCACATCACTGCTCAGTCATGCACTGGGACTGCACTTTTTTTATGCTGCATCAGTCCTTGGGTTCTAAAAAAACATTTGGATTTGGTGCTACTGAAGTCTGTGCCCTGTCCTGAAAACCGGCAGCATCAAAGTGAGAAAGAAGTCTGACTCAGGGAACATCTCCTGTCCAAATCCTGCTCATTTTCCTTCTGCCTTTGGGCTGAAATTACTGCACTAAATGTGATAAAGCATTTAAGGTTTCAGCCCTAGATTGACTACCAGGTTTTGGGACGTGTCAGCTGTGCCACCATTCAGGCACTGAACTATCTGGAATGTTACATGGAGAAGAGTCAAAGCACACAGGTGACAGAGTCTGGATACTTTATGCCAAGTCTGTCTCCCTTGTCCTGGTGCAGTGTACACCCAGTACTCTTTCTTTCCCCTGTTTCTTTTCCCTCCAAGCTTTCCTGGTAGTGGGAGCAGAAGAACAGGCTGTTACCAAGCTAGATGTGGTTTCTGGACGTACCCACCCTGTGCTCAGTGTGCACAAAGTGCCTCTGCTGCCAGGGGAGTGCCAGCCAGCACAGCCCCTGCAGGAGGGGGACCAGCTGCTCTCGCTTGCTCTGGCTGCAGGGGCCGACCTGGAGCAGTGATAAGATTTCTTTGGAATTTTATCTTTTGCTATTCCTCTGCCTGTGAAACATCTGTAGGTAATTGAATCCATATTTCAGCCTGTCTCTTGAGCAGGCTGACACATACGGGATAACCTGTGCTACACACAACCAGCTGCAGTTCCTGTAACAGAAGCTAAGTCCAGCATGTGTCATTCCCTGTGACTTGCAGGCCACCTGCAAGACTCTCCCTGCCACACAGAGAGCCTCTCAAGCCTGTGGGAGCCCCACACAGAACACAGAGAGCCTGAAGAGCCCCCAGGAGCCTCTCAAGCCTCTGGGCATACATGCAGAGTCCCACCTTCCCTTTCAGCTCCTCCTGGGACTGAGATTCTGGTCTGGCTCCTCAATAGCCTTCAAAGTTTGTGCTGGCCCTACTCTTGGGGGGCTCAAATGTACATTTTCCTCAGGTAAACCTGACCAAGCCATTGGCTGCTTTCACACCCATTTGAAGAAATCTGGTCTGTTCCCTCTCCTCTCCCCTCTCCTGCCACCTCCTTCCCATGCCAAGTTGCATGCATTTATTGTCATCAGCCACAAATCCAAGTTTGGTCTCATTAATTTTCTAACCTGGAGAGGTACATGAAGCAAAGGTAAGTTCACACCTTGGAGATGCTATATTTAAACTACGTTTTTACTAAAACTGGAATCACTTTGGTAGATATACCTGTGTGGTCTCCTCTGTTCTGGACACTCCACCTTGAAACTGTGATGATACTGTAGCATCTAAAACCCAGAGATTTTTCCTCTTGGGTTGGTCTCTGAATCCCTTTAACATTGTTGAGTTTGCTTATCCTTTCCCCTGCCTTTTAAGGACTGTTTGCCCTCAGGAGTGCTTTAACATATGAAGGCTGGGGCTGGATTAACTGCTGTCATCTACTTTATTTAATTGGCTTGTGCCACTGCAAAGCAGCTGGGTAGGTCCTGTCTTAATGTACTTAAGGAAATGGTGACTCAGGCCCATGTTCCAAGACTGTGTGGGAACTACTGGGCAGGAAAATGGAAAAGGCTGAAGAAGGAACTGAAATCATATGAATTGTGCTGGTTTTAGACTTAGGAGATATGCAATTGATAGTGCTTGTAAATGTTTCCATTGCAATCGGTTTCTAATGTGAGGTGACCTGATAGGCACAAGCTTGTTGCAGTGAAGGCAGAGAAAACTGCACATGCAGGAGGGAGCTGCTGGATAGGGAAGCATCTCCAGCAGTATCTGGGAACACTGGTTGTCCCACCCTCTGACAATGGTGAGTGTTTTTTCCCAGGCCAGCTGTCAGTGGCAGAGCTGCTAGAAGCTGGAGCTGCACCCACAGCCAGCTGCTTTGCTTGGGCTGGCAAGTCATGGCACAGGGAGAGGAAACTGATAGTGAAACAGATCTGGGGTAGGACACTGTCTTAGTGTGTCACCATCGACCTGGCACTCCCAAGTGCCATGGTTGTCAGACTTCCTGCCTCCAGGCAGCAATTATATTCCTCCCACTTCGTTCATCAGAGGCAAGCAACCCCCACCTTTGTGTAGCAGTACAGTCTGGGCATGTAGCAAATGTTGCAGGGTGCCATTTCTCCTCACTCACATGGCCAAAGTTCAAATCTGGGATGTTAAACTTTTAAATTCATCAACTGACCAAAACATGGTCAGTTCTCAAACTCACGGGACACAGTAAAAGCTTTGGGAGAAAGAAGTTACCTGATTACCTCAGTGCCTTACTGACTTGAAGATGCAGTGACAGGGTGACAGCAGCAAGCTGCCATATTCTCCATTTCTGATGAGAAAATGGGGTCCTTTTCTTGGAAGTCCACTACAAAGAATTCCTTGGGAAGAAATGGTCATTCAGTGGAGTAGTGCACCTGTGCTTAAAGCAGTAAAGTTTTTCAGGGGAGAAGAAACAGCCACCAGAGGAACATTCCTAGTGCAGCTGCGTTGTTCACAAGCTTCCACTGCTTGTCTTTTAGCAGATGTGGAAGATCACGGGCTCAGCCCAGGCTAGGCAGGACAAGGCAAGGGGATCTCCCTGTGCAATGGCAATGCAGGTTGCTCAGTGCACATCTGATACTAATTCCTGTCAGTGGGATCTTTGTGCCTGTGAAGATTTGAAAGGTGTGAAGATGGTTTTGTTTTATCTGGAGTTATTCTGGAATCTGACCCCAGTCTTGTACTAGTGAGGGAGTGTTCCTCTGCAGGTAAATTCAATCTTTAACCCTTTGATTTTCCAGCTGGAGGAGACCCCAGCCCCCATGGTGCAGCTGCTCAGCTGAAGTGAGAGCCTCCACAGGACAGTGAAAGCATCATTTTCTCTAGTCTGTTATCATTGAAACTCTAAACTGCCTTTTAATTAGTGGTATATTCAGTTGTTTCAATTAGTTTTGACTCCATCACTCAAGTCTTGAGGGAGGTTATACGGCTAGGTACAGTGATGTGCTGGTGCTGATAACTTAGAGGAGTGGGAATGTGCACATTACCCCTGTACACACCACGTGGGGCACAAGGCAGAAGAAAAATAACTGACTCCCTTACTGCAGCCAGCAGATCAGCTGCAGTTTCTTGCCCATCCACTATTACTTCTTGGAAACAGCAATGCCAGATTATACCCAGAATGAAAATCCTTTGACCTGCCAAGGAAGAATTACATTTCTGTGCCTGCCCTGCAGAGTTTGGAAGGCTGGCTTGTGTCTGTTGTCAGTACCAGCACTCCACAATCAACAAGATCTGGGAAGAGAAAGTGATCGAATCCCTTTTTCTCAAAGGGAAAGAGTCAATCTTTCAATCAAGTTCTTCCACTAAATCTGGAAGAGGCATGCTGCTCAGCAGCAAGATGATTAAAAAAACCAAAACAAAACAAACCCACAAAAAAGTCATTAGGAACTTCAGCAGCATTAGCAGTTAAGGCGTTGTTTAAAAAAAAAAAACACCATTAAAAAACCCACAAAAACAAACAAAAAAATCACCATTAAAAACACAAAAATAAACAAGAACAAAATTTTAAAAACAAAAAACATTAAAAAACCAAAAACAACCACAAAAAACCAAAAAAAACCAAAAAACAAACAAAAAACCCCAACAAAACAAAAAAACAAACAAACAAACAAAAAAAACCCACAAACCCAAGACTTTTTAGTTTGAACTCTAAGTCCTTAATGAAAAAGACCAACACCAAAGTACATGAGACTGACTTTGTCAGTTTGTTTTATTACTGGGCACAGCACCGTACCACTTCATATGCATACAAGCCACAGTAATACAAACAGTCCCTAGCCTTTTTTACAATTAAAAAAACACATGGTATTTGGGAGGAGCAAACAGTCCCAGGCATCAGCTCTCAAGAGCTGTTTTGCTGCAGTTGCAGTAGCAGCAGTTTTCTCACAAAATACTGTGGGTTTTCATGCTGTTAATATGTGAAGCTGAAAAGTCTGAGCTGGCAGCAGTGCCTCCTGCTTAACATGATCAAGGCAGGTTTCTCAGCAGCTCACAGGCTTACAAGTATGCTCAGTCATGGTCCTCTGCAGTCAAATGAAAGTGTGCCAGACAGACACCCCTGTATGGAACTAGAACCCTCAAATGCTTCTACAGAAACCCCCATCATCCTGAAGCACCAGAGGTTTACCCAGTACAGGGCTAGTTAAAACTTTCCTGCATCCTTTCAGCTCTCCTGAAGGCAGCACAGGCTTCCCACACAGGCAGGACCATTACTTACAGAGACAGTTTTATCTGGAGCAGCACAAGGACAGTGAAGCTTGGAAAAAAGCTTGTCATTAAAGCAGGCTTAGCTCCTCAGAAAACAGATTTAAAACCAGAAGGCACAAACAAATGCAAGGTTGAGTATGGGCTGCATACCACTGTGGCATGTGAGTAGTTCAGATACCCCTCCTATGATGAAATATAACACATAATAAATACATGTATGACAGTATGACAATTTAGAAAATAAGTGCATTACTGTGATCCTTCACAACATATGGAAGCAGGATACACAAGAGCATAAGGAGGCCTGTTCATATTGCACAAACGTTCTAAAATTTAGTGTCAGGTCATTGTACTGGAGGTGGGACAAGGCAGGGGAAAAAAAAGGGTTTATTTGGCAGAATCTGCCAAAGTCTCCACCACCACACAAGCAGCTTATTGCCAATCTGAGGTAGAATTACATATATGCTGCTTAAACCCAGTCAAGTCCCGCTCAACTAGACTTCATAGAAAAAAAACAAAACAAAACAACAAAAAAAAACCAACAAAAAACCAAGAGAAAGTACACAGAATAGATGAGACTCTTTCTTTAAAGAAAAAGAGTGCCTCAGGTGTGGCTCCCAGAAGCAAGTCTTACAAAGCAGAGTTCCTGTGAAGATTCCAGCTCCCCATATGGAAAGCAGTGATGGGTATTGTGATGCTACAGATAAGGAGTGTGACAGGTACTAATTGCAAGTCCTATGGCAAGTGTTTTTACTCTCCACTTCCTCCCTCCCCAACTACTTGCTAATTCTCCCTTTATTCACTCAGTCCAGTATATTTTATCAGAGTTAAGATTGTCCCCACTGCTTTCTTCTCCCTTATGTTCCTTCTATTGAACCTCATTAAAAAAAAAATTAAAAAAAAATCCTATTTCAACTCTTAGACTTCTGAGGAACACTTGCAGTTTCTTCTAGAGACTCCTCTGTGTAGTATAGACATGGAAGGATGGAAATAAGAGCCTCTTCAATGGAGAAGAGATGTTTATCCTCTGCTTGAGGACAGAAGTAGCGCATAAAGTCTGCCAGTCTCAGCAAGTACTCAATGTTGTGGCCAGCACAACCACTTGAGACAATTATTTGAGCTGCAATGTCTTCTTCGGATGCTGGGCCAAGGTAAGAAGGGTTCTGGGGTGTTGCAATGTAGACGAGAGCCAGGATGGGTTCCTCTGCATCCTTCTCCTGAGGGTGGAACTTCACCAGCTTGGTGTCATATCCTCCCAGGACAGCTTCTCTCATGTTGAGATACTCGAGCGATGCAGGGATTTGTTCCCCACGGACTTCATAGGCTACACCCCAGGTGCATGCCTAAAAGTGAAAGAGCGAGGTGGTCACGGGATGCTGTAACTGCAGTGGCCCATCCAGCCTCCCGCTAACGTTTGAAATCAAGGCTCCCTTACTCCGGGGGGTCCCCGCACACTGATAAGAGGGCAGAGAAGGGTAACAACACACCGCATAACCCCTCCCACGATCCCGGCGGGGCTCAAGAGCCCTCGGCTGCCGCCACACCTTTCCAGGTGGTGACGCGGGCGCCCC